>WBZZ01001585.1:0-5000 GCA_019918135.1 Paulinella micropora
CAACCTCTTGCAAGACGTCACCGAATGTGCAAGTGCATACACCAAGCGCGGTTGCTAGAGCTGCCTCGAAACCCACCCATAACAATCTGGTGTCTGCTGGGTCCTGGGCTATCAACCAGCATATGCGGAGTTTAAGATCTTTTACGCGCGCAACGACCCTCCTCCCCAGCATCTACCACCAAAGGGTTATGAGTTGGCGTCACAGTTTAACGCCTTGAGGCCATTGGGCTGGAACTCTGTTTAGCAAGTGTGACTAGGTTTTTTCATCGGATTTCCCTCAAATATGTCACAGTCAACACTCCAAGGAATATAATAATAATAATAATAATAAATAATAATAAATAATAATAATAATAATAAATAATATAATAATAAATAATAATAATGACTTATCAGTCAATTGGCCTTTGATCCTGTCGGACATGTGCCTCCATTGGTAGCACGGGACCGTTCGGTGACGCGGCTCCGCTCCAAAGACTCGACTGGCA
This sequence comes from Paulinella micropora, assembly GCA_019918135.1. Taxonomy (NCBI): domain Eukaryota; phylum Cercozoa; class Imbricatea; order Euglyphida; family Paulinellidae; genus Paulinella; species Paulinella micropora. Next base: position 489 of record WBZZ01001585.1, read on the forward strand.
GTGCAATGTGCAAATGAGCGTGCTGTGCATGTGCAAGTGGGTGCAAGGAGTGAGAGGAGTTATCTGCCGAGAAGAAGTCCGCGACGCTGCGCTGACCTCCACCTACAACAGATCTAGCCAGACATTCTACCTGACTAGGCCTTCCCCTCCTTCTACCCACCTCCTGAACGACCGTGAGGTCGATCACCTCCTCCTCCTCCTCCGCCCCCTCTGCCTCCCTGGTCTGCGCCTCCAACTCCTCCCACTCCTTCCAGATGGTGGCAACAAACCTTCCTAACTCCTCCTCCACCTCTTCTGGGACAGGGATAAACAAAACGCCGAGCATCGCCGCCATCTTTTCATCCTCCCCCTTCAGCCATTCCTCTTTGAAGAGCCTCATCTCCTCCTCTGCCTCCCGCAGTTCCCTGTGATAAAGCCCTCCTCGATTCAGCATGAGGGGCTGCCGGGCTTGCGCCTCATCGATAAACTTAAACAGTGCCTCACGAGAGCTCGCAAACGTTGGGCAATGCAGCAGGAAGTGACGTAACGACTCGTTAACCTCAGTGCCACACAAGGCGAAACAGCTTGAGCAGTCCGGCGAGCATGAGCCAAATTTGGATCGGTAGAGGCGAAGGCGATTGTTGCAGCTCAACAATCGCCTTCTGATAAGGTTGTGACTTCCCCCCTCCAGCGCCCGCCAACGTGGGAAAGCAGAGCGGGAAGACATCTGGCTAAGCAGCACCCTAAGCCCATCAGAGGGCTTAGCCTGCCGCTCCCAGCCAGCTACTTCCTGCCGGACAGACCATTGCTTTACCACCTCGTTCCAGTTCGCCAGAGCGGCCCGCCAGTCCTTATCATCTACCGTGCCATCTTCGTTCACGACCCGCTTGAGCGCATCCAAGCCCTCCCGCAGCCTGTGATCTGCTAAGATCAAATTTTCCGTATCTTCCTTCCATTTGCACCGACCCGTGTTGTAAAGCCTGCGTGTTAGCGCTGTGTTGCCCAGTAACTCGATGCGCCCTAGGAACCGAAGCCGGGCCGCCTTGGCAAGGATGCTAAAACTCGGCGTGCGGCCTAAACCCCTGGTGATGCAGCCGCTTGTGCGCGTACCAACACCCAAGATGACCCGCAGGGGCGCTACCAACGCGCCCTCCAGCTTACTCAGCTTGTTGGCGCCCGGCAGATCCCAAAAAGCCGATGCGTAAAGCAACTTTGCGCCAACCATTTGCTGCCAATTCATCAGCCGAAGACGCGCTGGAACTTCATGGGCAATCCAGAGGGGGTAGCAGGCAGCCGTTCCCGCTACAGTGATTTCCGCCGCCCGCTTCGCTTGCGGTTTATCGGAGAGGGTGTCCGTGAGCAGAACTCCCAGGTATTTGTAGTGGTCGGTGACGTTGAGAACCTTGCCCCGGAACCTCACGCATGGGGGCGACTTTTTTGACTTGGCGTGCCCGTATATCGGCATGACTTCCGTCTTGCCCGGTTTCAGGTTGATTTCAAGCCGATAGTCCTCCACGAATGTCGCCACGACATTTACAATCTGTTGAAGCTCCGTGACACTATGCGCAATTACCGCAACGTCGTCGGCGTAAAGCAGGGTCCGTATGTCTTCGATGCGGTTGAGGTCCTCGATCTCCAACTCTTTCGCGATTCGGACCGTTAGCTCATCCATGAAGACGTTGAACAGCGACGGTGACAACGGCGACCCTTGCTGAACTCCCATCTCTTCCAGCACTTCACCAGTGAGTTCGCCATCGACTAGCACTCGCGATGACGTTCTTCGGTAAAAACGCCGCAGAATGCGATAGAACTTGCCCTGTACCCCCATCTGGGTTAGCCTCTGAAACAACCCGGCCCGCCAAACCGTAGGGAATGCCTTTCTCAGATCCACGAACAAAACGAAAGAACGGAGGCCAGCTTGTTGTCTAAGGCGCAGACGCTCCTTAAGGACAAAAATCTGGTCCCCCGTACTACGTTTTGGCCGGAACCCACCCTGCTCTGGGCGAAGCCTGCCCGGCTGATCGATGAAAGCCGTAAGCCTCGCCGCCATAAGGGACAGATACATCTTACCCAGACAGCTCAGAATCGCGATGTCTCTCCAATTTTCCGGATCGGTTCGCCTCCTTTTGGGATGTTGACGATAATCGCTTTGCCCCAGTCGCTGGGGGTGTATTCGCACGATTTCAACCAGTTGAAGAAGCGCACCAGAAAGCTCACAATCCGCGTGCCTCCGTACTTGAGCATCTCGTTCTTGATCTTATCCGGTGAGCACGCTTTGTGATTCTGGAGATTTTCCTGGCAGAGCTCCACTTCCTTCTCGGTGTAATCATAGTCCAGCGGGCCCGTCTCAGTCCGGATCTCCTCGGCTTGCGCCATGGCCTCTGCAATTGGTCGCGCAGGTTGTCGTTATACTGGAAGGTTTCGCGGGCCTTCCGCTCGGGCTCAATCCGCGCTGCTTCCTCATCAGAACCGACTTCCTCTACACATGCATCCTCCAAAAACTGGTTTTCTTTGGGGACCACCATACGTCGGCGGTATTCTTCCCATTCTTGTAGTTTTTCCCGGAGTGTGCATGCCAGAGTGCCATCGGGCTTCCGAACAGGAGCAGAAGCGTTCGACCGCCGAACCCCGCCCAAACGCTTTGACAGCTTCCAGTACGTGGCCATGGTAGCGCTCCTGAAGTTGGCAGCGGTGTCATTCTGGACCCGCTTCCACGCTTGCTCCTTCTTCTCCTTGCATAACCTTCTGACCGCCTTCCTCGCTTCTTTATATCTTTGCCAGGCCTCTCGGTTGGCCTCATTCCTTCGCCAGAGGCCGTATGCCTCTCTCCGTCGCGCAATCGCTTCCCTAAGACTCTCATCAAACCATGTGAAACTGGACCACTAAGCTAGCGACCCTATCTACCTCCTGCTGAACTCATCCGGGTCCTCCACTGCTGATAGATCTGGGAGGCCATCTGGCAACAGCCCCGATATACCAGCTGCAAAGGTCTCGTCGTACTTCAACCTAAGCTTAGACAGCTCACTCTCCTTACCCTCAACTACCCTGCCTATCAAGCGCTCTGCCTTGAATGCTTTGTACCTCTTTACCTGCTTTTTGGGGGGTGGCTGTCCCCCCAGACCAGTTCCGCCCACACAGCTTTGTGGTCGGTATCAAGGTCTACCTCGTCGACGCCGAAGCTCGCCTCCTCCGCCAGCTCGGAAGAGACGCAGATGTAATCCAGCAGATGCCTTCGTCCACCTACATTTTCCTGCCTAGACCACCAATATTTGTCCCCCCGTGGTTGCGAAAACCCACTGAGATTGCGCAACCCCGTGGCAACAACTCACCATTCTCACTCCTAACCCCTCTACCCCTCTCATCTATCTCGCCAAAGGGCCCACCACTCCCTCCTCCCGCGCTATTCTGGCGGGCCCCAGCTTAGCATTAGCATCACCAACCGTAACCACATGACCTTTGGTGGCGAAGTAGGAGACGGCCGCCTGCCACGCCTCATAGGCTGCAATAGATTCCTCTCGTTGATTTTCTTGGGGGAAGTAGCCGTTGCCGACGAACACATCCGACGCCGTCGCGCTCCCAGACGACAGCCTCACCCACAATTGCTGTGGGTGTGGAACAGGCGCCTGTACAATGGTAGCGCACGGTGCCAGATAGTTGGCCACCAACGTCAAGACTCCCCCAAGAGACGCGAGCCCGCACCAGTTGCAGCCGCTTTGCCGAGGACTGCGAAGCCGTCGACTTGGAGCTTCTCCACCTTCTGCGACGATAGGTTGTGCTCCTGGACTCCGACGATCACCCAGCCTCGCTCCTTGTAGTGCTCCGGCCGTTCCCCAAAGCCTGGGCTATCCGCACCCACTTTGCCTTGCCAATTATGTGAGGCCACCTCAGTGGGAAGCCTTTCACAATTCGGAGAGAACGAAGCTGGTGCCGATGCCTGCGCTTCGGTTGAGCCCGCCTGGAGCCCTCCGCCACCTCCACGGCCATCCTGCACCTTCCGCCCAGCTCTCCAGTCCGCATCCCGCCCCACTCCGCCAAGGAGATTCACCGCTTGAGGCTTCGCCCTGGGGCTCGTCGACTTCCACGTCGAGCACCCAGTAGCCAAACCCCTGCTTTGCGAAGCTCCCTCTGCATCTCTACATACTGGGCACCCCCCGTGCAGCCCGCTGCTTCTCTCTTTCCCGGAAAGTCCTACCCGTCGCAACGTGAACCTTTCCCGTGAAGAACTTACGCTCCCGCAGCAGCCGCACCATCTTCTCCGCCTCCTCACAAAGACGCACATTTAATCCGCAAATGCCGCCCGCTACTCTGCCCGCGAATTCCACCTCGACTTCCCCGAGACCGAGAATCGGAGCTCTCGCGCCATGACCACTGTCTGAGAGACATGCGATAGCCCCATACTATGCAACATCTCTTATCCAGCTCATTTCGTACCTTCCTCCGCCACCTCCTCGGTGGCGGTACCGCTTGCCACACGCCGTGACCAGACCTTTCCGGACGTGACTTCTCTTCCGAGGTTGGGAGGGTGATCGAGAT
>WBZZ01001585.1:10000-17500 GCA_019918135.1 Paulinella micropora
GTTTCGAAACGGGGTGACGTTGACACTTTTTTGAAAAAACTTGGGCACTTGATATGCAATGATATGGACGCTTTATTTCGATACCGCTGAAGCAATAACGAATCAAGACATGGGCCGAATGACCCATTTCATGTTTCGGACGAATCATTCCATATTTTTTGTGTATCAGAGCGTTATTTTTTTGTGTAACGTCTTTTGATTTGAAAACGCAACCCCTATAGTCGTTGACATTGCACCCTTCAGAAATTGACTTTCCAATGCCTCCCAAGACTGCCAAGAAATCTGTCGGTGCCAAGGGCTCCAAGGCCCCCGCCAAGGCTGCCAAGACCCCGGGCAAGGGAGGCAAGCGCAAGGGCAAGCGCACCGAGACCTACTCCACCTACGTCTACAAGGTGCTCAAGCAGGTTCACCCGGACACTGGTATCTCCCGCAAGGCCATGTCCATCATGAACTCCTTCATCAACGATGTGTTCGAGCGCATTGCTGGCGAGGCTGGCCGTCTGTGCCGCTACAACAAGAAGGCGACTCTGTCCTCCCGAGAGATCCAGACTGCCTCCCGCCTGATCCTCCCTGGAGAACTTGCCAAGCATGCCGTCTCCGAGGGCACCAAGGCCGTCACCAAGTACACCAGCTCCAAGTAAATTGGTTGCCTGAGGAAACTTGACTGGACACAAACACTAAAACAAAAAACTGCGATAAATAATCGCACCCAAAATCAAAGGAAGCTATTCCAGTGAGTTTGTCTTCCGTAATTTTGTTCTTTGTTCTGTTGGGGTATTGAGATTGCAGGGACCGTGAGGTATGCTACGCTAGTCATTCAACCTTACTCTAGTGTTACCAGCTCTCTCTCTCTCTCTCTCTCTCTCTCTCTCTCTCTTCTCTCTCTTTTCTCTCTCTCTCTCTCTCACTCTCACTCTCTCTCTCTCTCCCTCTCCCTCCCTCCCTCTCTCTCTCTCTCTCTCTCTCTCTCTCTCTCTCTCTCCAGCTTGACCGCCAGAGGGCAATGGAGAGGATCAACCTCTTCAATTATAATAAGTATGGATTCAACGAAGAGAACAGCTTTTGTTTCGCTCTTGCCTTTTCTGGGGCACGAATCATAACAAGTATTCCATGCCTACATACATACAAAATTAATAATATTACACACACATGTATGAAGTTGGTACCCACCCCGGCTCGAACGTCGTGAATTTTTCAGATCACCCTTAAAATACTGTGGCATGTACAGGAAGTCAGTTTAAATGTTCGCAGACTCTCATTACGAACATTTTTTCTCTTTTTTCATTCTCAGTTTTGGGGAGAAAATATTTTCATTTTTCACGGAATTTCGGCAACAAAATATTCCGTTGCTCGATAATTTTGCAATATTTTTTATTTTTCACAGAATTTTGGATGGGGTGGGTAGTATTGATCAGGAGACTGCTATTCACTAACAATATATATTCAAGTGGCAGTGGCAGAACACATCAGCTTTGATCCTCCTCGTTTTCCATCGATCTAAGTGACATAATATGGTGATGCTGGAGCCATCACTTGAGAGCTCTCAAGATATATTAATATAAGCAGTAGCTTTCCAAATCACGTGCTCAGCGTTTTCATATCTTAATTGAGAACAATCATATCAAAGCCTACGGTTGGTCCTTATTATCGCAACAAATTGAATGCCGTCCAGTAATAGTATATTATGCGGCTAGCGGCCGGCCACAAATTTAACGTGTTTTGCCGGGGCGAGCTCGCAAAATAGGTTAAAGTCACACAAGTTGGGTGAGCGCGCTCGGGGGGAGAAGGGATCAAGTTATCAATGCCGGCCCACCCGATACATAATGGCAATACTTACCGTTCCGGTCTGTCGGTTATCCTTGGTCTGGAGATTACGGAGTCCCTACTTTAGGTATTCCTCAGTCTTCATATCGTTAGGACATTTATAATATCGGTTATTAAATATCGTACGGAGGTTATTGTATATAACACTGAACGTCCGCCCAGAGACGTCATCATAGATCAAGTTTTGCAAATTTAGCCTGAAATTTCTATGCCGAAAATGCCACATATTAATACATTCATATTGCTCAGAAAGCCTGTGTGCAATGAAATGACATGGTAACTTGAAGTTTTATTTTCCAATGTAAAAACTAAGTCCTCTTGATTTCCCCAATACCTGTAATAGAAACTTGCCACTCGTAGAGATGAGTGGGAAGACGAAGTATGAGCAGGAAAGTGGTAAAAAATAGACTCCACAGAGTCAAAAAACGAAGGGTACAAAATGAAGGGAAAACAGTGAAGCGTAAAAAGAAAACTTGGCTTTTGAAAATAGTTGTCGGTGGGAAAAAATGTCAGGTAAACTAGTTTTACTAAAGAGAGAGAGAGAGAGAGAGGGGGGGGGGGGGGGGGGGGGGGGGGGGGGTGAGAAAGGGAATATAACAGCGTCGAACGATAGAGAAAGGAAGTAAAAAAAAAAAAAAAAAAAAAAAAAAAAAAAAAAAAAAAAAAAAAAAAAAAAAAAAAAAAAAAAAAAACAGACACACACACACACGCACACACACACGAGAGAGAGAGAGAGAGAGAGAGAGAGAGAGAGAGAGAGGAATATCCATCGGGAAAAACCGGTTCCAAACTGATTGCATGTGGAAATTTTTTTACATAAACAACAAGAATAATGATAATAACAACAACAAAAACAACAACAACGATTAATCGGTTTCGAATCGATCACACGGGGAAAACCTTACAAAAAAAAAAAAAGCCACGAAAGAAATCAAGATAAAAACGAAGGAAAGAAAGAAGAAGGGAATGCGGAAAAAACAGGAAGAAGTTATCACAAAGAACTTGCGAAAAAAAAGAATGAAGAAAGCGAAAGAGCTCTAGATAGCTCTTGCAATAGAGCAGATTTTTGACTTTTCCTGCACCTTGTCGCAATTCTTTTGGGCTTCAGGAGCATAAATATACATATATATATACATATGTATATGTACATATAGATAGATAGATAGAGAGAGAGAGAGAGAGAGAGAGAGAGAGAGAGAGAGAGAGAGGCAGATAGAGATTAGCCGATGGTTGCGGGGTGGCGGCCAGTGGAGGGGGAGGGAGCGGTTGGTTGGAGAGAGAGAGAGAGAGAGAGAGAGAGAGAGAGAGAGAGAAGGCGGGCCGGTCGGTGTGGGTAGGGAAAGATATTACTAGGGAACATTCAAGAGAGACAAAACCCTCCCAACGTTTATCGCATCGTTCTGCGTCAATCATCCAAGTGATATGATACGACCATGCCGAAGAAGCCATGCTTTGAAAGTTCAGGACAAGAGATCTATCTATCTATCTATCTATCTATCTATCTATCTATCTATCTATCTATCTATCTATCTACCTACCTACCTACCTACCTACCTACCTACCTACCTACCTATCTATCTATCTATCTATCTATCTATCTATCTACCTATCTATCTATCTATCTATCTATCTATCTATCTATCTATCTATCTATCTATCTATCTATCTATCTTTCCAACGGTGTCCGTCTTCGTTTTCGTATCCCAAATATTGATTGAGAATAGTATATTATGCGGCTGGCCACAAATTTGACGTGCTTTGCGGGCGAGCCGGAGCCGGGCCGGCAGGCCCGCAAAACACGTCAAATTTGGCGCGCCGCATATGTAGTTCTATCGGTAACCTGACCACATTTTATGGAGGTGACCGATAAAAATGAGGCTCAAAGTTGGGTTGTTTGCCACTTGAAAGTCTGCTGTAATATTAATACCATGCCTAGCTCTTCTACTCGTTTCTGCTTCTTACTTCTTTTTCCTCACTTCCGATTCATTCACCGTGCGCACGAAGACCTTGTCAGGCGGCGGGTTTCTACAGGACAGAAAATTGAGTATGTATGTATGTATGTATGTATGCATGTATGCATGTGTATGGCAACCGATACTACTACCACTACTACTACTACTTCTACTACTACTACTTACTTACTACTACTTACTTACTACTTACTTCTATGCTACTACTACCACTACTACTACTACTACTACTACTACTACCACTACCACCACCAACACCACAACAACAACAACTACTACTACTACTACTACTACTACTACTACTACTACTACTACTACTACTAATAGTAATATTAATAACTAGGGGCTGCTCCAACACCTGAAAGGATGGTTTGCGGTGCAATCCCCCCCCCCCCCCCCCACACCCCCTTTTCCTCTCCTCTTCCCAAGGTCGCTTTTCCTCTCTTTCTTACGTGCACAACTTTTACGGCCCTGTAACAACCTCAGCCATTCATTTTGTCATTACATTCGAAATTCATCATTTCAATTATATCCCTAAAAAGAGCTCGTGACAAGCTTGCGAAAACACAAAGAATCAGCCTCTAAGCCCCTCTGGCACAACTCTTAGAGCCTTGGAGCATTCTCAGCCATTCATTTTGGCACTACTTTGCCAAAATCTTCGTAAATCTCTATTTCAACTGGTTCACTACCTAGAGCGCGTCTCGAGGTTGTGAAAACAAAAAAATCAGCCTCTCAACTCTTCTGGCACAACTTTAAGAGCCTTGGAGCATTCTCACCCATTCATTTTGGTGCCGGCTAATCTAACGTACGATTGCGGGGCTGTGTTGCCGGGAGGAGCCCCCCCCCCCCTTCCACAGTCGACAGGGTACGTTCAATTACAGGAGGTAACCGGCGCAAACTCTGCTGGAACAACTCTTAGAGCCTTGGAGCATTCTCAGCCATTCATTTTGGTGGCTAATTCGCGTGGGGTACGTCCGTTTGCGGGGCTTCCGCCCCCCCCCCCCCCCCCCCCCCCCCCCCCGTCGACAGGGTACATCACTTGCCGGAGGCACTGGCAAGTACACCCCCCCCCCCCCAAAAAAAAGGCATTCAGAAAACTCCCCGAACGCAAACATTTGCGTGAATTCCAAACAAACTATATCAGAATCAACATCGAGTCTGGGGCTAGCCACCCTATCAATATGGCTCCCAACTCCTCCTGGTTCCCACCAACAATGATTTATTCCGACAGGAGATGCAGAAATGGTGTGAAAAAACAAGGAATTTGGGCATTCAGGACACTCCCCTAACGCAAATATTTGTTCGAATTCCAAAAATATTATACCAGCATCAACATCGAGTCTGGGGCTAGCCACCCTGCAAATATGAGCTCCCAACTCCTCCTGGTTCTCGTAAACCATGATTTATCCCGACAGGGTGCCGATTTGCCCGTGAGGGGTTACACAATTTCCAACCCCCCCCCAAACCCCCTACTCCCACACCTTTCAGGGATAATTATAAATTATAATTATGACAAATAGAAAAGAGGAAAGAGAGAGAGAGGGCAAGCAGAGACTGTAGTTGTCCTTGTTCGAAGGTGTACGAGGCCGCCACCGCTAACAATGTACCCTGCACAATCACATATAGATAAATAGATAGATGGATAGGTAGGTAGGTAGGTAGGTAGATAGATAGATAGATAGATAGATAGATAGAAGATAGATAGATAGATAGATAGATAGATAGACAGGTAGGTAGGTAGGTAGGTAGGTAGACAGATAGACAGACAGATAGATAGATAGATAGATAGATAGATAGATAGATAGATAGACAGACAGACAGATAGATAGATAGATGAGATATCGACTAATGTCAGAAAAAAGGAGCTTCTGATTTCGTCAACCAAGGAAGTCTGTGGGTAAAGTATTAACCCGATGCCCAGCTAAGCCGTGATGTTTGCACGGAAGGGACTGATACAGGCGATACCAAAGCTCCCTAGTACCAGGCGGGGCCAGGGCTCGTTCCATAAGCGCCCCTTGCAGAACGAGCTCCCACGTCCATTACAGAGGACCCAGTAAGCAGATGGAGTTTCGAGACTGTTCGACAGTCTAGTATAAACCAACAGAGCACTGTGGGTTTTATTCCGGGCTCAACAAGCGAGAAAGGGCACCCTGAGGGAACAGGATTGTGCTTCCCGTCGCTATTTCGGCATGTGACATAGGCGTATGGGGCACACATAAGGCACCCCACCACGGGCCCAGCACACCCACACCATCCCCTAATTCTCTGTCTGTCGACAGATGGCACATTTCAAAAAACCAAGCCCAAGGGAGGGTCAGTGACACCTCAAGTGAGATAGATAGATAGATAGATAGATATATAGATAGATAGATAGATTGGAGTTGAAATCGAGATCGGCGATACTAGTATGGTAGTTAGGATTGTGTTTGCATATACACGCAGATGCTATCTATCTATCTATCTATCTATCTATCTAGCTATCTATCTATCTATCTATCTATCTATCTATCTATCTGGGTTTAGGCCTTATACAATGTCATCATTGTAGCTTGCGCAAGCTTACGGTGCTCAAAACACTTGGACTAACGGCTTCCTTTTCTTTCCCTTCTTCCTTATCCTCCCCACTCTCCATTCCTAGATTGCCTTTTTCTTCAACGTCCTCCTCTTCTTTTTTTCCAGAACAGTCTACCCGTGATTCCCATCCAGGACACATGCACAGTACACAAATTACTGTTTGATGTGAAACTGCGTTCCTTTGCAAGGACTACATTCCTTTTGCGACATCTCATCTATCTATCTATCTAGCTATTTTCCTTTCATCCCTTTGTCCCCCGCCCTTCCCCTGTATTTCTATCTATCTATCTATCTATCTATCTATCTATCTATCTATCTATCTATCTATCTATCTACCTTGTATTGACATTAAAAAAAAAAAAAAAAAAAAAAAGAGAAAAGAAGAAAGAAGAATAATGAAAAGGCGGACCTAAAATAATAATAATAATAATAATAATAATAAAAAAAAACAGAAAAGAAAGAATGAAGAAGAATAATGAGTTGAAATGGAGACCAGCGATGCTAGTATGATAGTTTGGTTTTGACAGATGGGAAAAAAAGAAGGAAGACCAAGGAAAAAAAAGAAACAGTAGACGTGTATGTATGTATGTATGTATGTATTTATGTATGTATTCATGTAAGTATGTACGTATGTATATATGTATGTATGTATGAAGTTGAAGTTGAGACCGACGATACTAGTGTGACAGTTAGGCATGTATTAAGAGATAAGAACACGCAGAAGAAAAGGAAGGAAGAAAGAAGAAAGAAGAAGAAGAAGAAGAAGAAGAAGAAGAAGAAGGAGGAGGAGGAGGAGGAGAAGAAGAAGAAGAAGAAGAAGAAGGAGAAGAAGAGGCGTACGTCGCCGCCGTGATGGTTTCCAACAAGAAAGACAATAAGAATAGAATCTCTAAGATGTAAATTTTCAAAAAAGAAATAAGAATATAAAAAGCATCTAAGATGTCACCTTGGAGTTGAAGTGCAGGCCGGCAATTGCTAGTGTGGTAAGGTCTAGTGAAAAAGTTTGGCCAGTGGTTTGTCACCGCAGAATACGTTGTTTTTGCACAAAACTTTGGATGGCAGGAATTCTTCCCGCGTATTTTCACCACAAGATGCGTCCCCCCCCCCCCCCCCCGGGAAATTCTTCGCCTTT
>WBZZ01001585.1:32500-35000 GCA_019918135.1 Paulinella micropora
TTTAGTTTAAATGCAGATTTGCGCTCCGATTTCACAAATTTTATTAACATGCTAACTACATATGAGACCAACTGGATATCGCCAAGGTTTTAGAGGAATTTGATATTTTGTTGCAAACTGTGATTATGAGTATGTTGAACTGGAGCGCCGTGTGTGTGTGTGACTCTGAGAGAGAGAGAGAGAGAGATAGAGAGAGAGACAGAGAGAGAGAGAGAGACCGTAAAGCCGCATTGCAGACTCGCGGCGCGATCACTGGCATTTGACCATGCCCGCGACTTGAATTTTCATCTTTCACCTTACTCTGATTTATTAACATGAAGACTGGGCCAGCTTGCTGGAACCTTGCCAATAAGACACTTATTTCGTTAACTTTTACGATAGTACGATATTTAATAACAGATAACTGTACTAACGATATGAAGACTGATCATGAGGAATACCTAAAGTAGGGACTCCGTAATCTCCAGACCAAAATAACAGACAGACCGGAACGGTAAGTATTGAAATTATATACCGGGTGGGCCTGCATAATCCCTTCTCCCACCCGAGCGCGCTCACCTGTGTGCGCGCGAGGAGTCGAACTTACGCCACCGACCTCGGGATAGATACGAACCTGAGTGACGGTCGTCGCCGTACTCGTATTAATGACTTAAGCAAAATTTCGAGTTGAGCCATTCGATTTACTTCGATTCGGCACCACCCACCGCCCGTAAGAAAAAAAATCAGGTATCCCCCATCCCGCTCGAAACCGTTACCCCACACCGCTTGAATAAAATACTTGCCGCTTTTGAAATTCCCATTTCCCCCAACCAGGCCCCTAGTCATTCATCGTCCTCTCGACTTAGTGTCGGTCTATACTATCCCGTGCGAATCTTCTTTGTCCCTGGGTTCGGAGCTCCACCGATTCAGTTGATCAGTTGCTCGCCAGGCTGTGCCGCCTCGTATCAGATCCCAACGCGTTGAAGCCGGTCCCGATGCGCTGAAGCCGATCCCGACGGGCTGAAGCCGATCCCGACACGCTGAAGCCGATTCCGACGCGCTGAAGCCGATCCCGACGCGCTGAAGCCGATCCCGACACGCTGAAGCCGATCCCGATTACATATCCGCTTTTGTACTTCTGGCTTTTAATAGCCTCTTAATGCACTCTCGATGGGGGGTAGTCCCGGACGCCCAGCCCAGAGGCAACGTAGGCAAGGAAAGGCTCCCCCGGACCTTTGCTACCCCCATCGCGGTCCCCCCAGCTCTGAAACGCCATGCTTAAAACGAACCTGAGAGCCGATAACACGAATGATATATATCCCCTATCTATCTGCCTATTCATCCCTTCTCCCCCAAAAAAGATCAACGTTCCTCTTTGATCCCGTTACTTAGCCCCCCATCATACCGCTCGCCCCCATGTTCGTAATATGTAAAGTCTCAAGGGTGAAGACCCTATATGTGCCCCTTCCCCATCCGCTTCTGTTACCCCTTTCATTATCATCATCGTCGTCCTTCTCTTCATCTTTCTCATCGCTGTCCCGCGCCCCCTCCCCTCTCGCCATTCTATCCCTACCCCTTACTATTCTATCCGTCCTCCTTCTATTCTATCCATCCTATTCACTATCCCTATTTGTTATCCCCCCCCCCCCCCCTCCCCTCTGTCTAAACTGGATTAGTCAGTCAGCATCAGCCCCAGTCTTGATCCGTATTACCCTTACCCCCAAATAGATGTTATAGATCCGGGGATCCCCCAATGTCTGAAAAATATATAAGATCCGATGTCATCGCTCGTCAGAGAGCGGAATAATATAAAGTCCTGGGCCACCCCGTTCCGCAGTTCCCCCAAGGAGCCTATAAGTTTAATGCATAAGATATGTATGTCGTTTTAGTTTCCGATATTTCCGCAAAGCCTGATATAGTAATACTCCGCTATATCCCGTAAGCCCGTATAGCCCCATAATATGTCAGTTTGATATATCCCGTATAAACCCGTAAGGCCACATAATATTATAATTGATCATATACCCATAGGCCCGCATAGCATGATAAATTTCTTATATATATCATATATATAACCCGTGTGTCCACAATATGTACCTCCTAAGTTTCATTTTCGGGTCATAAGCCCGCCGCTGTACCTATAAAGGTAAAAATATACCGCTCCCCTCTCTCTTTTCTTCAATTTTTCCCATCCCGCGTATTATTAGTATCCTCATCACCCCATTATATACCCGCATGTCAGTAGTACCGTTGTCACCCCTAAAAATATTTCCGCTTCTCAGTTATACCGTTATCACCCTCGAAATATATCCGTTTCTCAGTAATACCGTTATCACCCTCGAAATATATCCGCTTCTCAGTAATACCGTTATCACCCTCGAAATATATCCGCTTCTCAGTAATACAGTTATCACCCTCGAAATATATCCGCTTCTCAGTAATACCGTTATCACCCTCGAAATATATCCGCTTCTCAGTAATACCGTTATCCCTCGAAATATATCCGCTTCTCAGTCGTTTC
>WBZZ01001585.1:67500-70000 GCA_019918135.1 Paulinella micropora
AACATGAACATGACATGACATGACATGACATGGCATGACATGACAGGACATTACATTTACATGACATTTACATGACATGACATTACATGAGATTACATGATACGACGTTACATTACATTACATTACATTACATACATTACATTACATTACATTACATTTACATGACATTACATGACATTTACATGACATTACATGACATTACATGACATTACATGACATTTACATGACATTTACATGACATTTACATGACATTTACATCACATTTACATTATACGGCATTACATGACATTACATGACATTACATGACATTACATTATATTACATGACATTACATTATATTACATTACATTACATTACATTATATTACATTTACATTACATTACATATACATTTACATCACATTTACATAACATTGAGATGACATGACATGACATGACATGACATTACATGACATTACATGACATTACATGACATTGCATGACATTACATGACATACCTGGAGGGCTTTGGCTTGGGTTTCTTAATCGACGGGGGTGGTAGCAACAGAATAGGAATACCTATATACATGCATACATACATACATGCATACGTACATACATACATACATACATACATATATACACATGCATGCACATGCATGTATGTATGTATGTATGCATGCATGCATGCAGCATGCATGCATGTGCATGCATGCATGTGCATTGCATGGCATGGCATGGCATGGCATGCATGCATGCATGCATGCATACATACATACATACATACATACATACATACATACATACATACATACCTTCAAACGCTCTATGTTTTAATATTAAGCGTAAAGACAGACGTACATACATACATACATACATACATACCTTCAAATGTTCTATGTTTTAATATTAAGCGTTTTTAATATTAAGCGTAAAGACAGACGTACATACATACATACATACATACATACATGCACACATACATACATACCTTCAAACGCTCTATGTTTTAATATTAAGCGTAAAGACAGACGTACATACATACATACATACATACATATATACATACATACATACATACCTTCAAACGCTCTATGTTTTAATATTAAGCGTAACGACAGACGTACATACATACATACATACATACATACATAACCTTCAAACGCTCTATGTTTTAATATTAAGCGTAACGACAGATGTACATACATACATACTTACATACATACATACCTTCAAACGCTCTATGTTTTAATATTAAGCGTAACGACAGGCGTACATACATACATACATACATACATACATACATACATACCTTCAAACGCTCTATGTTTTAATATTAAGCGTAACGACAGACGTACATACATACATACATACATACATACATACATACCTTCAAACGCTCTATGTTTTAATATTAAGCGTAACGACAGACGTACATACATACATACATACATACATACATACATACCTTCAAACGCTCTATGTTTTAATATTAAGCGTAACGACAGACGTACATACATACATACATACATACATACATACATACCTTCAAACGCTCTATGTTTTAATATTAAGCGTAACGACAGACGTACATACATACATACATACATACATACATACATACCTTCAAACGCTCTATGTTTTAATATTAAGCGTAACGAGAGACGTACATACATACATACATACATACATACATACATACCTTCAAACGCTCTATGTTTTAATATTAAGCGTAACGAGAGGCGTACATACATACATACATACATACATACATACCTTCAAACGCTCTATGTTTTAATATTAAGCGTAACGACAGACGTACGTACATACATACATACATACATACATACGTACATACCTTCAAACGCTCTATGTTTTAATATTAAGCGTAACGACAGACGTACATACATACATACATACATACCTTCAAACGCTCTATGTTTTAATATTAAGCGTAACGACAGACGTACATACATACATACATACATACATACCTTCAAACGCTCTATGTTTTAATATTAAGCGTAACGACAGACGTACATACATACATACATACATACATACCTTCAAACGCTCTATGTTTTAATATTAAGCATAACGACAGACGTACATACATACATACATGCATACATACATACATACATACATACTTACATACATACATGCATACCTTCAAACGCTCTATGTTTTTATATTAAGCGTAACGAGAGGCGTACATACATACATACATACATACATACATACATACATACATACATACCTACATACATACATACCTTCAAACGCTCTATGTTTTAATATTAAGCGTAACGACAGACGTACATGCATACATACATACATACATACATACATACGTACATACCTTCAAACGCTCTATGTTTTAATATTAAGCGTAACGACAGACGTACATACATACATACATACATACCTTCAAACGCTCTATGTTTTAATATTAAGCGTAAAGACAGACGTACATACATACATACATACATACATACATACATACATACATACATACATAA
>WBZZ01001586.1:0-7500 GCA_019918135.1 Paulinella micropora
CTATCTATATCTATCTATCTATCTATAGATCTATCTATCTATAGATCTATCTATCTATAGATCTATCTATCTATAGATCTATCTATCTATCTATCTATCTATCTATCTATCTATCTATCTATCTATCTATCTATCTATCTATCTATCTATCTATCTATCTATCTATATAGGGCGCAAAACGCCTTGGCCAGTGAAAGTGGTTGCTACCCATTTAATAACTTGCCCCAAAATTGGATCGGGGTCCCTACCTGCTGCAAGTATGAGACCAACTGTGACGACTGTATCGGCCAGGCGGCTGAATGCTACTGGTATCTACCTACCTCCTACCTGCCTGCCTTCCTCGCTATCTATCTATCTATCTATCTATCTATCTATCTATCTATCTATCTATCTATCTATCTATCTATCTATCTATCTATCTATCTATCTATCTATCTATCTGTCTGTCTGTCTGTCTGTCTGTCTATCTCTCTCTCTCTCTCTCTCTCTCTCTCTCTCTCTCTCTCTCTCTCTCTCTCTCTCTCTCTCTCTCTCTAGGTGGAATCGTACCCAGTGCTTGCACGAACAGGACGTTCCCCAAGGAGGGTTGCAAAGCCGTGACTGCAGTGCGTCTATCAGTCCAACTCCTTCTAATACTCCTTCTATCAGTCCATCTCCTTCCAGCAGTGTTTCTTTCAGTCCATCTCCTTCCCCAATCACCTGCGAAACTGCGGGCGTGACCACATGTGACAACTGTATCACCGTGAAGCAAGAATGCTACTGGTGTCTATCTATCTATCTATCTATCTATCTATCTATCTATCTATCTATCTATCTATCTATCTATCTATCTATCTATCTATCTATCGATCTATCTATCTATCCATCTATCTATCTATCTATCTATCTATCTATCTATCTATCTATCTATCTATCTATCTATCTATCTATCTATCTATCTATCTATCTATCTATCTATCTATCTATCTATCTATCTCGTGGTGGGGTGCCTTATGTGTGCCTGGCCATACGCCTTTCAGTCACATGCCGAAATAGCGACGGGAAGCACAATCCTGTTCCCTCAGGGTGCCCTTTCTCGCTTGTTGAGCCCGGAATAAAACCCACAGTGCTCTGTCGGTTTATACTAGACTGTCGAACAGTCTCGAAACTCCATCTGCTTACTGGGCCCTCTGTAATGGAGGTGGGAGCTCGTTCTGCAAGGGGCGCTTTATGGAACGAGCCCTGGCCCCGCCTGGTACTAGGGAGCTTTGGTATTGCCTGTATCAGTCCCTTCCGTGCAAACATCACGGCTTAGCTGGGCATCGGGTTAATACTTTATTTACAGACTTCCTGGTTGACGAAATCAGAAGCTCCTTTTTTCTGACATTAGTCGATATTTTATCAGTTGATCTTATCACTTACTCTACGGAATGAACCAAGGCCACTTGAGGTGTCACTGACCCTCTCTTGGGCTTGATTTTTTGAAATGGGTGCCATCTGTCGACAGACAGAGAATTAGGGGATGGTGTGGGTGTGCTGGGCCCGTGGTGGGGTGCCTTATGTGTGCCTGGCCATACGCCTTTCAGTCACATGCCGAAATAGCGACGGGAAGCACAATCCTGTTCCCTCAGGGTGCCCTTTCTCGCTTGTTGAGCCCGGAATAAAACCCACAGTGCTCTGTCGGTTTATACTAGACTGTCGAACAGTCTCGAAACTCCATCTGCTTACTGGGCCCTCTGTAATGGAGGTGGGAGCTCGTTCTGCAAGGGGCGCTTTATGGAACGAGCCCTGGCCCCGCCTGGTACTAGGGAGCTTTGGTATTGCCTGTATCAGTCCCTTCCGTGCAAACATCACGGCTTAGCTGGGCATCGGGTTAATACTTTATTTACAGACTTCCTGGTTGACGAAATCAGAAGCTCCTTTTTTCTGACATTAGTCGATATTTCATCTATCTATCTATCTATCTATCTATCTATCTATCTATCTATCTATCTATCTATCTATCTATCTATCTATCCCGGGGGGGATGCAGAGGGCCAGCTGCGCAGTGCTCCGGCCTAAAACCAAACCCCTATAATGACGATTTTGTGTCCGCCGTTAATCGCGCGCAGCGCAAGGGCTAAACAGGCAACCAACTCCTGACCATGGCTGATGAAGTCGGGGCGTGATGCAAAGGGTTGATGAAGTCGGGGTTGTAGAAGGTAACTCACAACGAGCGTGAACTCCTGAAACCTCGGCTTGTTTGTGGCATCATCTCCTTAGGGCACACGCTCCTGGGGAGTGTTCTAGTGTTGTCCCGTATAGTTCAAAAGGGCTCGGCTACCTTTCGGCTTGAACTGGGCACAGACACCAACCACAGCGAGACAGTGGTTGGTGTGCAGCTTGGCCGGTGCTGAAAGTTCTTGTCGGGGGTAGTATAGGAGGCAATGGCTTTTCAAGCTAAGCCACGCCCATAGATTAAACATATCTATCTATCTATCTATCTATCTATTTATCTATCTATCTATCTATCTATCTATCTATCTATCTATCTATCTATCTATCTATCTATCTATCTATCTATATATCTATCTATCTGTCTGTCTGTCTGTCTGTCTATCTATCTATCTATCTGTCTGTCTGTCTGTCTGTCTGTCTGTCTGTCTGTCTATCTATCTATCTATCTATCTATCTATCTATCTATCTATCTATCTATCGATCGATCGATCGATCGATCGATCGATCGATCCATCCGTCCGTCCATCCATCCATCCATCCATCCGTCCATCCATCCATCCATCCATCCATCCATCCATCCATCCATCCATCCATCCATCCATCCATCCATCTATCTATCTATCTATCTATCTATCTATCTATCTATCTATCTATCTATCTATCTATCTATCTATCTATCTATCTACCAAGGCCACTTGAGGTGTCACTGACCCTCCCTTGGGCTTGATGTTTTGAAATGGGTGCCATCTGTCGACAGACAGAGAATTAGGGGATGGTGTGGGTGTGCTGGGCCCGTGGTGGGGTGCCTTATGTGTGCCTAGCCATACGCCTATGAGTCACATGCCGAAATAGCGACGGGAAGCACAATCCTGTTCCCTCAGGGTGCCCTTTCTCGCTTGTTGAGCCCGGAATAAAACCCACAGTGCTCTGTCGGTTTATACTAGACTGTCGAACAGTCTCGAAACTCCATCTGCTTACTGGGCCCTCTGTAATGGAGGTGGGAGCTCGTTCTGCAAGGGGCGCTTTATGGAACGAGCCCTGGCCCCGCCTGGTACTAGGGAGCTTTGGTATCGCCTGTATCAGTCCCTTCCGTGCAAACATCACGGCTTAGCTGGGCATCGGGTCAATACTTTACAGACTTCCTTGGTTGACGAAATCAGAAGCTCCTTTTTTCTGACATTAGTCGATATCTCATCTATCTATCTATCTATCTATCTATCTCTCTATCTATCTCTCTATCTATCTATCTATCTATCTATCTATCTATCTATCTATCTATCTATCTATCTATCTATCTATCTATCTATCTATCTATCTATCTATCTATCTATCTATATATCTATCTCGCACCGCTATTCCCTCCGGAGTGGCCGCCGTCACCCTCCCAGTGCGTGCTTTGCACCGCCTGAACCCCTTGGAGAAGATTTTGCTCATGTTCACCTTCCGAAGATCTTTCGGGCCTCCTCGAAAAGAAGAGTCCAAAAGCGCACGTCCATCCGGACTACAAGTCGCAACCCGGCATTATCAACCTGGATTCCACCAGTGTTGACGCCGAGACATACTCCCATTTCGTCCATCGGACAAGAAGTGCCCCGAAAGAACCAACCGAAAGAAGAAAACGCCTAGTATTGCCATCAACACCAAGCGAATGGAAAGGCATTGAAGAAGAACTCCAATCCGCACTCCCTCTCATCCTCCCCTCCTCTCTCGTCAAACGCTTGTCGTGTGACGAAGCAGTAGCGAAATTTGAAAGATATCTCTACGACTTCATATCACAACGGGTACCTCAAACAAAAACACAAGAACAAACTCATGAGCGCAAAAACCGCCACGTAACCCGGCTCCAAACAGAACTCACGCAAAACCGACAACAAAAACTGGCCCAAAAGAGACATCTGCGAGAACTCAAAAGGGCAGGTTTGATTCCAGCTGCTGTTGCAAAAAGCCTGCAAAAAACTTGGCGAGTATTATTGAAAACCGGTAACCGCCTCCGCCGTCGTCTCAAGGAAGCAACTTTAACCTCCGCTCAACGACAAGCTAATACACGCTTCCGATCTGACCCTCATACGTTTGCCAAAAATCTGTTTCATCCCCCCTCAACCCAAACCACTTGCTCCCTATCCAAAGAAGACTGCGATTTTTACTTTCCCAACCTATACAAAGACGCTAATCGTGAACAAACCTACGTGCCCTTACCTGAGATGATTCGCCCACCTCTACCAACTGTCCCCTTTGACCTCAAACCACCGTCCGTCTTGGAAACCAAAAGATTTGTGCTTGCTAAGCGTAATGGTGCAGCCCCTGGCAGAGATGGTATTAGCTACCTTGTTTACAAGAGACTTCCCACCGCTTTATTTTTCTTACACAAACTCATTGTCAAGTGTTGGACAACTGATGTTGCTAACAGCTGGGCCCACGCTGCTATCTCCCTCCTTCATAAAGACGGCGATCCACTTCAGGCCTCAAACTATCGTCCGATTGCTCTGACAAACTGCTCGGGTAAGGTATTTTTCTCTCTGTGGTCAAAACGACTAGAGGGTTTTTTACTGGATAACAAATACTTTGACAGAGCGAAACAAAAAGGTTTCCTCAGTAATTGCAGGATGCCCCGAACACATTGCTGCAACAAAGGCTACCATCAGAAATGCAAAAGATCACTATCGCCAACTGGTCATAGCATGGATTGACCTAAAAAAACGCTTTTGGAAGCGTAAATTACAACTTGATCCAGTTTGCTCTCTGGTGGTACCACGTGCCCCCTATGTTTGCACGCATAATCTTCTTATATTACGAACTCTTGGTAGCCACAATCGAAGGGAAAGAATGGTCGTCAGAACCCTTTGTTTTTGCTGTGGGCGTCTTTCAAGGATGCTGCATCTCTCCTCTCCTTTTCAATATAGCTTTCAATTTACTACTTGACCTCCTATCATCCTTGACCAAAAACAACGGATACCACTTCAAACACAAAAACTCAACGGATGAAATAATCGTGCACGAAGCTGCCTATGCTGACGACCTCAAACTACACAGCCGATCCACGAAACACTGTCAATCGTCCATCAACATGATAGACAAATTTCTGACATGGACCAGAACAATGGCCGCGAAACCGCCCGAATGCAAAAGCCTTGCTTTCAAATATTGGACTAAAGCCGATGACCGCAAGGGTCTCAAACGATTAATGCCGATATCGTTCCCACCTTTCGACCCCGCCCTTACTATTACTGGCAAGCCATGACTTCATCGCTGACAAGCCTTTCAAAGACCTCGGATGGATTGTCTACCATGACCTCAGCGAAAACGAACAACGAGCAGAAATCCAAAAGAAGTTCATTCTATCTATGCAAGCCATCGATAGCTGCTCGATCAATGGTTTTATGAAACTTTGGCTCTACCAACATTATGCTGTTCAGTCTCTTGCCTGGCCATTTCTCATTTATGACCTCTGCTTATCTTTCGCAAAAACCCTTGAAAAAATTGCGACCCGCTTCCTCAAAAAATGGGCCAATATCTACAAAAGAGCTCTGGTCTCTTGCCTTTACCGCCCACGCTCGAAATTCGGTCTACAGCTCCAGTCCATCGTCTCTTTTTACCAGCGACTTCAAATCAACCGTGCTCAAATGCTGAAGTACTGCCCAGATAAACACCTCTCGTCCATCTATGCGATGAACCTGACGAAACACGAAACGTTTCGAACTATCTGGAAACCAGAGCCTGTGCTCGAAAAGCTTGAGGCACAAGTTGATTTTGAATTCAAACATCGAGGCCAATCCGATCATCTCGGACTTGGCCATGGTCGCTATCCAAAAGAACATTCCATCACAGACCGCAAAGACAGGATTTTAGAATTAGCTGCTGAGACAATACTTGAGACAACCACAGTGCATGATATGGACAAAGCCATGCAAGGGTGCTTTCTTCGTTTTGAAGACGCATGCCCCTTTGACCTCTCCTGGACTCGCCTCATCGGAACCCGTAATCCCCGTTTAATCTCTTGGGTCATCAACGCAAGCACAAACTCGGTTATTACCCCCGACCTTAGACGTCTGTGGGGAATCATTCCCAACAACAAGTGTGCTCTCTGTTCTGGTCAAGCACATTTATGTCACATCCACTCTGGATGCCATGTTGCCCTCAAACCAGGCCGTTATACCTGGCGTCACGACTCTGTGCTCTGCACTATTGAAGCTCCCCTTCAAAAACACATCGAGAGCCATAACAAACGCTCCCCTATAGACCAAAATGAATCAAAGTCTATGTTTGTGAAAGAGGGCGAGCAGAAGCCTAAGGGGCAGTCATTTCACCGTCCATCTCTGCTCGACACCGCAAACGATTGGCAGCTCCAAACCCAATACACCGGTTCTGAGCAAGCCTTTCCTGTCCACTCTGTGTCACTGACCTCCGCCCCGATATTGTTGTCTGGTCTACCAAGAAGTGTATACTGATTGAACTCACGTGCCCGGTCGAGGAAAACATGCTTGACGCACGAGCCTACAAGACCAGCCGATACAATGGGCTCAAATCTCAAATCGAGGACAACGGATGGACCTGCCACCTTCGACCAATCGAATGCGGGGCTCGCGGCATGGTATCGTTCTCTGTTCATCGATGTTTCCGCGCCTTGGTTTTTCCCATCCTCAATCCAAATCCCTTTGCTTCAAGCTATCGTCCTGCGTAGCTCGTTGCTCTTTTGCGATTTATCGCTCCTGTGCAGTCAAAAATTGGACTAATCTTCCTCTAGTCCGTATCGGTGACTGCATTCCGTCATAGCCGTCCAGTGTTGCATAGCCCGGGCTAGGTCCTTCGGGGGTTTAGGCCTTATACAATGTCATCATTGTAGCTTGCGCAAGCTTACGGTGCTCAAAACACTTGGACTAACGGCTTCCTTTTCTTTCCCTTCTTCCTTATCCTCCCCACTCTCCATTCCTAGATTGGCTTTTTCTTCAACGTCCTCTTCTTTTTTCCAGAACACAGTCTACCCGTGATTCCCATCCCGGACACATGCACAGTACACAAATTACTGTTTGGTGTGAAACTGCGTTCCATTGCAAGGACTACATTCCTTTGCGACATCTCATCTATCTATCTATCTATCTATCTATCTATCTATCTATCTATCTATCTATCTATCTATCCACCTACCTACCTACCTACCTACCTACCTACCTACCTACCTACCTACCTACCTATCTAGGTGGACCAACGCCGCGGGCAACGCCAGCGAGTGCGTGTTCGAAGGGAACTTAGGGAACATGCCCTCAGGAGGGACGCAACGCCGCGACTGCACTCCGTCTACCAGTCCAA
>WBZZ01001586.1:12500-17500 GCA_019918135.1 Paulinella micropora
GAAGTGCCCCGAAAGAACCAACCGAAAGAAGAAAACGCCTGGTATTGCCATCAACACCAAGCGAATGGAAAGGCATTGAAGAAGAACTCCAATCCGCACTCCCTCTCATCCTCCCCTCCTCTCTCATCAAACGCTTGTCGTGTGACGAAGCAGTAGCGAAATTTGAAAGATATCTCTACGACTTCATATCACAACGGGTACCTCAAACAAAAACACAAGAACAAACTCATGAGCGCAAAAACCGCCACGTAACCCGGCTCCAAACAGAACTCAAATCTCAAATCGAGGACAACGGATGGACCTGCCACCTTCGACCAATCGAATGCGGGGCTCGCGGCATGGTATCGTTCTCTGTTCATCGATGTTTCCGCGCCTTGGGTTTTTCCCATTCCCAATCCAAATCCGTTTGCTTCAAGCTATCGTCCTGCATAGCTCGTTGCTCTTTTGCGATTTATCGCTCCTGTGCAGTCAAAAATTGGACTAATCTTCCTCTAGTCCGTATCGGTGACTGCATTCCGTCATAGCCGTCCAGTGTTGCATAGCCCGGGCTAGGTCCTTCGGGGGTTTAGGCCTTATACAATGTCATCATTGTAGCTTGCGCAAGCTTACGGTGCTCAAAACACTTGGACTAACGGCTTCCTTTTCTTTCCCTTCTTCCTTATCCTCCCCACTCTCCATTCCTAGATTGGCTTTTTCTTCAACGTCCTCCTCTTCTTTTTTCCAGAACTCAGTCTACCCGTGATTCCCATCCCGGACACATGCACAGTACACAAATTACTGTTTGATGTGAAACTGCGTTCCTTTGCAAGGACTACATTCCTTTGCGACATCTCATTTATCTATCTATCTATCTATCTATCTATCTATCTATCTATCTATCTATCTATCTATCTATCTATCTATCTATCTATCTATCCCTGGAGACGGTCTCTGCCACTGGCAACTCAGCCTGGGGTTCAGATCTAACTATCTCCTACAATGACGATTTTGTGTCCGCCGTTAATCGCGCGCAGCGCAAGGGCTAAACAGGCAACCAACTCCTGACCATGGCTGATGAAGTCGGGGCGTGATGCAAAGGGTTGATGAAGTCGGGGTTGTAGAAGGTAACTCACAACGAGCGTGAACTCCTGAAACCTCGACTTGCGTGTGACATCATCTCCTTAGGGCACACGCTCCTGGGGAGTGTTCTAGTGTTGTCCCGTATAGTTCAAAAGGGCTCGGCTACCTTTCGGCTTGAACTGGGCACAGACACCAACCACAGCGAGACAGTGGTTGGTGTGCAGCTTGGCCGGTGCTGAAAGTTCTTGTCCGGGGGTAGTATAGGAGGCCATGGCTTTTCAAGCTAAGCCACGCCCATAGATTAAACATATCTATCTATCTATCTATCTATCTATCTATCTATCTATCTATCTATCTATCTATCTATCTATCTATCTATCTATCTATCGATCTCTCTCTCTCTCTCTCTCTCTCTTTCTTTCTTTCTCTCTCTCTCTCTCTCTCTCTCTCTCTCTTTCTTTCTCTCTCTCTCTCTCTCTCTCTCTCTCTCTCTCTCTCTCTCTCTCTCTCTCTCTCTCTCTCTCTCTCTCTCTCCAGAATGGCATTGGTCAGGCCGTTGTCGCCTGTGAGCTACAAGGCAATGACAATGGGTACGTACAAGATAGATATGTACGTACGTACATACATACATACATACATACATACTTACACATATACATACATACACATAACATACATAACATACATAACATACATAACATACATAACATACATAACATACATGACATACATAACATACATTACATACATGACATTCATAACATACATAACATACATAACATACATAACATACATAACATACATAACATACATAACATACATACATACATACAACTGCTACATACATACACACACTTACATACATACATACATACATACATACATACATACATACATGCATACATACATATATACCTAGGGTCGTATGCTTTCCCTCGGGGTCGTTTCGAGCAGCAGCGTTCGATGCACCGACTGCCTACTTGCTGGCCTGTCTCATCGTTTTTATTTCACTTAGCGCGTAGACTAAGACCCGATTTCACGCACCGAAGTTGAGGCCCATTCCACATACTACCCCAAAATTCTGGAATTCGGGTACAAGAGAGCCACCCAGGCCAAATTTTTCTGGCCCGGGTGGCCCTCTCGCACCCCGGTGGCTCTCTCGCACCCCAAATTTTCTAGATATCCATTCTACACTACCCCGAAATTTACCGGTAATACTTCATACCCGCAAGCATGGACTGAGAACCACTGGTTCAAATTAAGCGCCAAGGCCAGCAGTTCCAACGTGCTCAGTAGCAATAGTCAAAGTTGTAGTCTTAAGACTTTCAGGCATCACAAGACTCACTTAGTACAGTATTTAACATGATACCAAATA
The DNA here is from genome assembly GCA_019918135.1 of Paulinella micropora. Classification (NCBI taxonomy): domain Eukaryota; phylum Cercozoa; class Imbricatea; order Euglyphida; family Paulinellidae; genus Paulinella; species Paulinella micropora. Next base: position 14,935 of record WBZZ01001586.1, read on the forward strand.
CATAGGTAATTTACTTGAAGTCAACAAGAAATTTGAACTACTGATTAGGCAACATATTTTCAATTTTTTTATTAATAATAGATAAGTTTGAACTTTGTGTAAAATGAAATTCTGAAGTATATATACGTGATTAAATTGCGAAGTCACATCAGACTACAATAAAATGTAACACCCACGGTATATCATGATTACATCGAGTCGTTATTTCGCTACTAGTATTAATAATGATGATTAGTTTTCAAGTTATAAGAACTTATGATCGAGTCATAAGTTCACTCGTGGAAGTGATTTCTTATAATCACTATTATTAATAATATTACTGAGTCAAATGTCACGGTATCAAGCCGAGTCAAGTTATAAGATGACTCACTCATGATTCTTATTATATACATTTCCGGTCACGGTCTTGAAGAAATATTAATCATGATTCAAGTTTCCGGTTTTACAATAATCAGTACTCGTCAAATCGACGTTTGTGCAGTGACTTTTCTGCCCCATTGCCTTCCCCCAGACCCACGGGGGCGGCGCCCTCGTCGAATTCCTCCGACCCTCAGTCCATTCCACTTGAATTTTGTACTTAAAGATCCGGCTCAGAGGCAATCATGGGAGACTCCTCCTCGTCTGCACTGTCCCAATCGACCCAGTCAACTTGTGATTTGTCCTTTGTGCTGCCATACGGTCGCCGGGGCTACAGTTCCATCTCAGTATGCTACCGTTTTCGTTTTCCAATCGTGAGTCCGTACGCCACTGATTTCTGTTGGGTTTATTTTTCACCAAATTCCCTGACGGGAACACGCACACGGGTCTTCAGGAGTTGCTCCTGGAGCTCAGGGTGTGCAGACATGAAGGTGGAAAAAATTTAAATCAAAAGTGGCAATTTCCTCAAAAAACCTGGTACCGAAAAGCCGAAAAAAACTGGTTGGCACCTATTTTTGATAACATAATTAAGTCACTTCCCGATAAGATTTTACCTCCGTACCTTGACGTATCGATAGAGCATGTCTTGAAATATTATCAATAATACCCCGCTTATTTCAGGATTATTAAGTTGAGAAATGATGATTTTATTCAGTTTGAAAAACACTGCCACATTTGTGGCCATGATCCACAAATGTGGCGCTCGCCGGGTTAAGGGTTAAACAAAGGTGAGAGGAAAAGACAAATAATTAACACAGTGCGTAAAATAATATGTGATTCACAGAAATCATGTGAGCACCTGTGCGATTCAGATGGAGAGAGAGAGAGAGGGGGGGGGGGGGGGGAGAGAGAGGAGGGAGGGAGGGAGGGAGGGAGGGGAGGGGAGGGGAGGGGACGGAGAAGGGACGGGAGGAAGGAGAGGAAAGAGAGGAAGGAAGGAGAGGAGAGTCAACGGAGGAAGGGCTGTGGTAGGGATTGGGGGGGGGGGGGGGGGGGCGGGGCGGGGGGGGGGGGGGGGGGGGGGGGGGGGGGGGGGGAAGGGAGGGAGAAGGGGGCTGGAGTGTCTAAACTACAAGCTTGTGGAAGGTGCTCAAATAGCCGAGACACCAACAATAAATCATGAACTAGGAAGTGATAAAGCCGAGACACCAATAAATAAATCATGAACTAGGAAGTGATTAAATTAAATAAAGATGGAGGAAAGTATGTACAGAATGAAGGCAAGAGTAGATTCAGGCAGATCTGACGGATGAAATGCAGAAAAACCAGTCAGTCACAGGTGTCACTTACCCGTCGCAGACCAGGATTGGCCACGACTGTTGTGAGCGGACTTTCCGTCTTTGCGAGATTGCTTTTCTGCAGCCTTGAGAGAAAGAGAGAGAGAGAGAGAGAGAGAGAGGGGTGGGGGGGGGGGGGGGGGGGGGGAGGGGAGAGAGAGAGAGAGGGAGAGAGGGAGAGAGAGGGAGAGAGAGAGAGAGATAGAGAGAGAGAGAGAGGAGGAAGAAAAGGAAGAGGAAGAGGAGGCCGAGGAGGAAGAGGAGGAGAGGAGGAGGAGGAGGAGGAAGGATGGAAGGGAAGGAGTGGTAGGTAGCATGTCAATGAATTTAAAACACAAGAAGCGGAGAAAAAAGCAGAGAGTGAAAGAGCAACCAGTGCCTTGTCTCGGATAGCGCGCGCCTGTGCTCCTTTGGGGTCCAGGTGTTTCCTCTTGCACTTGATCCCCTCCGGGCAGTAGCCTTTAAGAAACGGCAAGCAAGCTTCCGCCTGCGGGTTCACTCTGACGTGTGACAAAATGCATTCCTCGCCATTCTCACAGTCACCTAGTGAGAGAGCGAGCGAGCGAGAGAGAGAGAGAGAGAGAGAGAGAGAGAGAGAGAGAGAGAGAGAGAGAGGTAAGATGAAGCTGGGCTTGAAAGAAGAAAAGTGGTCAGACCCCGGAGGAACTTGAAACAGACAGGCATGCTCGCCCGGTCCACTTCGTGCCTAAGCGTGCATGGGCCGCTCTTGCCGCCCTCTTCCTCCTGATTCCCGCTCTCTAGGCCGGCAGCGTCATCATGCTTTTCTTTGTCATTTGGCTTTTCACGGTTCCCTGCAATCGATTCTACTTGTACTTGGCCTTTGCTACATTTCCCCACCAAGAACCTTCGGC
>WBZZ01001586.1:25000-31742 GCA_019918135.1 Paulinella micropora
TTTTACCGTATCTATCCATTTTATAGGAATGATTGGTGTGCCCGACATTTTCGCTTTGCTCACTTTTCGCCAAACAAATGCTTTTAGTTCTTTGAGCTGTTCAAATTCCTTTTGTCTAGCTTGCTTACGGTCTTTTGGTTTCTGTACTACTGGGAATTCCGGGAATTTCTCACTCACGAGACAATACTCCGCCCGATTTTCCTCCCGGGCACATACCGCGACATGAGCTCTTGCCCTCTTCCCCGTGATAATGTTTTCACTCGAAATTTCCGCCTGTTCGTGTGATCTCCATCCCGGTTTATGTGCCGCTCTCTGCATCTCTACTCTCTCCCTCTCCACCTCGACAAACGCAAATTCTGAGGTGAACTCAATGCCGGGATCGTCAGTGTTGAGGTCCGAATCAGAGTTTTTGTTGGTCGACAAGGGTGGTGGTGCAGTTTCGGCTTTTTGCTCACGCAATTCGGGCATAGCTTCTGACTGTTGTGGGGCTTTGGCATACTTGACGATTTCTGTGTCTAATATCTTATCCGTGACGCCGTCGTCAAACAAAACGCTATGCGCGGGAAAGCGTTTAGATTTACGGGTAACGGGAGCAGACGTAGCTGTTGCTGTTCCCCGTCGTATCGCCGTCTCCCATTTATCCCCGTAAGTCAATCTAGCCCACTGTTCCCCAAAAACCCTTGCCGAGATTTCCATATACGTTCCGGACAACCTCTGTCGTTCTTTGGGCTTACGCCCCCTTCTTGCTTTCTTTATCTCCCCCTGCTCGTCACTCGGCTGAGAAACTTTGGGACTCGGATGCTCTAGGGGGGGCGGGCTTGTGTTCACGAACACCGGTCCCTCTTCTGCCTCGCTATCCTCGTCAGTTTGCGGAGTGTGGGGTGATTCCTCAGGGGGGGGATTCCATAGTGAGGGTCGGAGCGGGAGGGGGATTTCCTACCGGGGGACCTTCTCCCCCTGCCGGAATCTCTCCTCCCGGGTCCTCCCCTGAAACGATTCCTTGATCTTCTGGGGTCATTTGTTGCGATAGGGGAGGGGGGGGGGGGGCTGTTGCCAATTAACAGAGAACATCTCACCCTCGACATCATCTCTCTCGAGAGATTTAGATGCCCCTCTTCCCCAGTCTCCAAACGTCAAAGATAACATCACGGACATTACCGAATATTTTCCTCGCAACTGGATCATATACGCGATAGTACCCGTTGTTTCTTTCATACCCGAGAAATAAAACTTTCCTCCCCCTCTCACCTTTCCCCCTCTTTGCGTCTACTTTCATGTACGCTAAACATCCAATGGGGCGCAAATGACGCAAAAGGGGTTTTCTCTTATGAACAATTTCATAAGGAGATTTCCCCTTAAAAGGGCCGTGGGCAAGAGGTAAGAGGTTGCCAAAATAAGTGGAAGCTTTCTCCGTCTCAGTCCACATGGACTCAGGAAGATCGGCGTCGCTGAGAGCTGCCCTTGCGGGTCCGCCGCACGTCTGGTAGGCTCGTTCTATTTTAGCAACGGCCTGTTTCTCCCCCGTCGGAGCCTCAAGGAGGACCGGTTGATTTACATCAATCCAAGTCTGAAACTCCTTGTACTTACCATATTCCTGGTCACAAGTCAAGAATGCACTTTTCTTCCCGTATGCCGTACGAAGAAGGCAACGGCCTTAAGGAAGTATGTGAAAAACTCATTCTTATGTCTCAGATAATAGTCTAACTCAAACCCAGATGCAAGACATTTGACGGTGAACTTGTACTTTTTCCCGTCCCACGATAAGGTATTCCACCAACCCTGAGTATCCATGGTTATGTGAACCCCAGGGTGGCGTTCTACCGCATGGTGGTTGTCTTTGAAACGGGACACTCTCTTTATCGTATTCTTTAAACACCACTCGCATCTCATTACTCGTTCCCTCCACTCTCTCCCCACTATCTTTACTCCCATATAGTTAGCCATTCGCTCCATGGCTTTTACCACTCTGTGTTTACACATACGATGGAACTCAGTGGCATGTATGTTTTCATGATAGTGAGGACGAACAACAGGACATAAAGCTTTACTACCTAGTGCTTTATCTCTCTTGCTCTCAGCCCTCTCATCTTTCTCATGACCTATCTTAGTAGAATAGGGTACATATGTATTAGGTACGTCACATCGCCAACCACAAATACACGGTGACAATAAACAGTTTACGTCATGGTATGTAGGAGGGTTGGTTTTCTGAGAAAGATGAAAGGTTGGTTGTCAAGCTTGTCCCCCCGGGTCCGACGTGACACTGCCATCATCGTCGGGCTCGGGGGTCTCACTTGTGATCGAGGGCATAGTAGTAGAGGTACTTGTGGGCTCATACCACTCGTTAGGATTGAGAGGTGGGGTGCCCGGGACGTCAAACACCGTCAAGTGGTTTGGGAGTGCTCTCCCTCTAGCCACGATTTGGTCTTCTGTAATAAGAATAGGCTTCCTGAGCACTATCACTTGCTTGTTTTGGTGTATGACGGCAAAACCCTTACGAACCCATGCCGAAGTAGACCAACCCGTACTTTAGGTGCGGGTTGTAGGTGGTGTGGGCATCAAGGACATTGACTTCTTCCCCATGAGCTCCCGACAGATTCATTAAAAATTTTCATTTGTACTCGGTTCTAATGCTCCCTTTCGCTATGCGGAACTTCTGTGGATCTCTCTTAAGGCTAACAAACGTAGACCTATCTGGGGACTGTGTTTCGCTTGCACCACTATCGTCTACCCACACTATATTGCTACTGTCAGTTCTGTGGTCAGAGTTATTGTCCATCAACATGATAGAGCATTCAGAGTGTGGTTGTTCGGGGAATGAAGTGGTGGTGTCTGTGTCTGATGAGCTTTGTGGTTCGTCCTCTTCTGGAGGTGTCACTCCACCCAACACATCCTCGAGATCCTCTACCTCCTTGACCATGTACGGAAAGAAGAAACGATGCCTCGTGCAGAAGAAACGATGCCTCGTGCAAACGGGTTGTTGTGTTTGGTAGCAAGGGTAAGGACGCAATCGTGCATGACGTAATATAGTTCTGTATAGAATTCATCCTATTCCCCCTCCTGGCTTGTAATCAACCCGTCTGTCACTGTTCTACTCTTAAGCCCCCGATTTAGAGCAGTAACTAAGCGTTATATTTCTTCGATGGGGATTAGTCCTCCACCTCTCAACACCCGCTTTCCGTCTCTTACCCAAACGTTACTATCCTCAGCTCTACCTGGCTCTCCCTCTTCCATGACCTCAGGGGGTCCAAATAAAGGTGATGAGGATGTATCAGATAGTGCAGTGGTAGGTTGAGAAGACGAAGTGTGAGTCAAAGTTGGTACAGACAAAGTAGGTACAGGCGGTCTACCCTCTACTGCTCCCCCTCCTCCTACTCCTACTCCCCCTACTCCTACTCCTCCTACTTTCACTTCTACTCCCCCTGCTCCTACTCCCCCTACTCCCTCCCCTATTTCTCCCACTCCTTCTGTGGATGTAGTAGTGGTAGTAGTAGTAGTAGTAGTAGTAGTAGTAGTAGTAGTAGTAGTAGTAGTAATAGTAGTAGTAGTAGTAGTAGTAGTAGTAGTAGTAGCAGCAGTAGGTGTGCAAAGAGATGTAGTTACATTGTTGGGTTGAGCAGGGTTGATGTTTGCTTTCCACAAGGTGATGTGTGTAAACAAAGTGGCAGGTTCGTAATACATAGCATCAAGGGGGGGAAAGCAGCCCTAGGTTCAATTTTTCTCTGTACTTGCTCAATATTTCCCCTCTCTTCCTTTCTTGATCAACATGAAGTGAGCAAAAGTCATGATCTATCAGTCTAGCAGCACCCCCTTTCTCGCCGCTCCCAGTCTCCACGAGCACCTAACTCCTGTATCTGGCACTGTCGCCTCACACTGCTTACTACTTGTGACGTGACAGACACGTACTGGTCTACCGTGGAGGTTGAGGGGTGGGCCACCTACTTCTCGTAATGCGACTGGTGTATTTTTTCACGAGTAATTTTACGTATCCTATCCTTGTACGTCTGAGGGCCCAATTCCCTTCCAAAGGTATGATTTGGTTTAGGGGAGTTGGGTCGTCAGCCATATCAAGGGTGGTCAAAAACTTATTCTCGTGAAGGGGTGGAATAGTGGGGCGAGTGTGTGTGGAGTCGTTTTGGGTAGATGATCCATGTCCTTTCTGCTCTCCTCTACGCACGCCGCCCTCAGCACCTCCTCCCTCTCTACTTTTTGCGCCAGGTGGCTTAGATGTGTGAGATAAAAGTGGCATGGGGGTGTTGTTTGAGGGTGGTGGGTTGTCTTCCTCGACACACACACCACTATCATCTTCTCTCAGTCTCCCCATCATCATGATTGCCATGTGGTGAATCCCCAACTCACCATCTACTTCTGATTCTGCTTCAGACTCAGAAGGAGATTGGTTAGTTGGGGGTTCATCTTCTTCTTCACTTTCTGAGTGAGAGGGTGAGTTAGAGGAGTCAGATGATTCTGCGTTTAAGCGTATCATTTTCTTCTTTTTAATGAAGTCTGCTGCTTTCAGCTTTCGCCCCTCTCCTCTGCTGCCTTCCTTCTTCTTCTTCTTTGCTCCTTCTTCTTCTTTCTTCTTGTGTCTGTCTGTCTTCTCACTCTGACTGTCCTCTCTCTTCTCCTTCCCACGCAACTTCTCAGAGACCCTAGTTCTCCTTCTTATGGGGCATTTCAAGGGACCATGTCCATCCTTGGGACAGTCCTTGAGTTGACACCTGACTAGACAGAAAGCAATCTTATGGTCAGGGGGCAGACAGTTCCAACAAATACTGTCCTCCCCCTCACCATAAGCCTGTGAAGGCTTGCTCTTTTTCTTGCCCTGAGCTATTCATGCTACTGTGTTGATAGTGATAGGGTCGCTCTTTGAACTACCAGATCCATATAGCTTTCGCATTCTAGTTTCTGATACGTTGCTTTGAGCTAACTGCTCCAGTACTTTGATGAATTCAGGCAGCTTAGGTCTTTGAGTAGGTAAGAGAGGACACCAAGTGTTACGATAGTAGGCTTGATAGACAGGTAGGTGTTTTAATTTCTTCATGATCATGCCTGTCTTCATCATCTCTGGTATCACTCCCATCGTCTTTTCTTGTGTTTTGATAGTCGTGAGATACCTCACTAACCTTCTTAGGGTACGAGTGGTATAGTTTTTCCTGGTCCTCTTCGAACCTTATGAGGTCGAGACCTCCATAATGTTTTTTGAGGGCGAGGAAACACTTTCCGCCGTCCGTATCCCCCTGCCTCATTATAGTCATCACCCTTCCTATCGTGAGCACATGATTGAAGTAGAAAGGCATAGAGCAATCTGTTTAGCTTAGCTTCTTTCTCTTTCGTGTAATATCTGGCTCCCAATTGTAATGCAAATAGCGGTGACGGCTTACTCCCCTCGTCAACACTGGTATTTGGGATTTTAGGTCCGTAGGTATAGCAGTGGCGGGGGCAGAGGCAGTTTTTGCACTTGCGGTTTCTTGACCTTCTTCTTTCTTTCCCTTGTCTTTCTCCTCTACCTGTATGTACTACTACTGTCTGTTCTTCGTCCTCTTCTTCTTCCTCTTCCTTTGCAGGTGATTTGAAGGGTGCATCTGAAGGGGAATCAGGTCGTACAGGTAGTTGTATAGGTTTAGCTAAGGGATGAGTCTCAAAGCCCGGAATTATGGAAAGGATTTCTGGGTGTGTGATACCTATAACTGATGTAAAGGTGTACTCAAACAGCTCCCATTTTTTTCCATGATTGAACTTTGGAGGGTCTAGCCTCATTTTTATTAAGTCAGAACCTTGATACGCCATATTGTTCGGATGTACCAAGGGCGGAAGGTAGGAGGGAGGCTCGAGTACCAATGTTGCTTTCTCTGTGAGCAGAGAAGCGAGATAGAGTTAGGACATAAAATAGATATTGACGATCTTATAACAACTAGGTGGCAGCCTTCCGCACAATCCGCCTAGTCTGACTGGTGGTAGCCTTCCGCACACACATCAGACTGGTGATAGCCTTCCGCACACACACCAGATTCAAGTATTTGGTGACAGCCTTCCGCACGTACACCAGTTCGTATTTTCGGTGGTAGCCTTCCGCACACACACCGATAGTACGCAATAAGTGAATAAAGTCTACTAGACATAACGTTCACGCTACAAGGCTCTATAACCTGTGAGACTAACTTAATAATCTGCCGTATACTTGCTGTGTCCTACAGTAGATACTTTATTGAGAAAAGGGCGCCAAGGGACGGCCCAATTATATAATAGGCCGGACATACTGGGGCGTAATGGCTCTAACGACACATTTTACATATGCAGGCCCATACTGACTATCCGGTTAATTATATTAATAGGTCTAACAGCCTCTCGTCTTTTGCAGCATCATAAGTTGAGCAGGAATCATCGGATCAGGATATCGGAAGGCATGTGACTAGTGGCAGTGAGCCGCCTCATGATCAATGAGGCACTTACTCTGACCTGTATTCACTGTATTCAAGTTTTGTGACGGTCACCAGACACTACGATCGATTGTGTCAGTCAGTGACTCACGACGCCAAACCACTTGAATTGCCAAGGTCCGGAATGATCCATCCGAATATGTTACGTGACTTGCAATGAAGTTTTCACCATAACTTAACCGAGGTGGACATCAAACATTACGGTCGGCACGGTAGGACGGATCTAACCGAGGTGGAAATCAAACATTACGGTCGGCACGGTAGGACGGATCAAATGTTCCTGCTTGAATGGTCGAAGGCTC
>WBZZ01001587.1:0-25000 GCA_019918135.1 Paulinella micropora
GGCCTCGTTCTTCGTCCGCCCTTCATCCCTCTCAGAGAGAGAGAGAGAGAGAGAGAGAGAAGGAGAGAGAGAGAGAGAGAGAGAGAGAGAGAGAAAGAAAGAAAGAAAGAAAGAGAGAGAGAGAGAGAGAGAGAGGAAGAGAGAGAGAGAGAGAGAGAGAGAAAGGGTGTGTGTATGTGTGAGAGAGTGTCAACGAAGCACAGCTGATGTATAGTTCATCTATAATGTAAAGAGTATTAATAAAATTATCAACATAACTTCCTGCCCCTCAACCCACCTCTCTCTTCTCTCTCTTCTCTCTCTTCTCTCTCTCTGTCTTCTCTGTCTTCTCTCTCTTCTCTCTCTTTCTCACTCCTATTATTATTATTATTATTATTATTATTATTATTATTATTATTATTATGGACACCGTGATAGCCCAGTGGTCAAGTTCTACCATCTGGGCCCTGTCGCCAGTTCGATTCCCGTCGGTGCCACCAGTATTTTCATTGAACATACCGGTCTATTTCTGGACCAGTATTTTCATTGAACATACCGGCCCGTCTGGAAGTGTTGGAACTGCCCTTGCGGGGGTGTCATTAGAGCTTATCGTCAATTCTTCGTACTCCCCTCACGGGTGAGACGATGGAGGCGCATGTGCAGAAATGCATCAGCCATTGACAGAGAAGCACTATTATTATTATTATTATTATTTTGGGGGGCACCAATACATGGTTGGGTGCCACCGCCACACGGCGGGGTTGGGGCCGTTGGCAGCTTGTTATGAGGGGTACATAATCAGTGCTCCACTGATTCATGAGACAGGACCTTTTACTGAGAGAAGCTCTCTCTCACCACGCTCACGGCTCTTGGCTCGGGGTGGCCTCTGGTATCACTCGGGGTGAGTGCGGGGGGTGGGGGTTATCTGAGGGAGGGGGTTGGGCTCAGTGAGTCGGACAGGTTGGTTAACTAAACTACTGTCGGTATGAGTGGGTACGAAGGCGAGAGGCCCCACACATTTCCACAAGCCTTGAAATCACTCAACTGCCACAGTAGCGACTGCCTGGACGCGGGGCTCCTGACTCACCCTCTCTCCCAGAACCCCTCGTGCTCACTTTGCGGATGCCATGGGTCTGGCGGAGGGTCGGGACGTGTTGGGTGCATGTGACCGGGCCTGTCACTTAGTGTTCTCGGTAGATGACTCATTTGTAGCTTCTATCGGACGCAGGGTGGCTTGCCACGACACCTCAATGATGCATAGTACGTCACGTCTCTGGCCTGGTTACGGGGGCGGGTAACTGAGGCGGGTTCCTGAAGGCTGGTTACGGAAGCTATGTTATTGTTGTTGGGTTCCTGGCTATGTTATTGTTGTTGGGTTCCTGGCTGCTATGTTATTGTTGTTGGGTTCCTGGCGGCCTACATGTTTATGCTTTTTTAAGGGTTGAGCTTTAAATAACCCCACTCGGGTCTTCTTTTATCGAGCTCACCACTCGGTGGATGGAGGCCTGGGGTAGACTTATACGATGTTTTTGATGCTAGGTTCCGTCTCCAGGGATTCGACTGGCATCGCTGCTTTGCCTCACCGCACTGCCTCACCCACACATCCACGCTGGCACACTGTTTCTCCTCTTGCTCTTGTACCTATGTCGCACACAGCTATGAGCTCACGCCGATGAGTGGTTGTGACGAGGTGCACCCAGCTGGATTGCGGGCGAGCCACGGCGGCCTCGATCTCGCTCGCTCTCGCTCGCTCTCTCTCATTCTCTCTCCTCTCTCTCTCTCTCTCTCTCTCTCTCTCTCTCTCTCTCTCTCTCTCTTTTTTTTTTTTTTTTTTTTTTTTTTTTTTTTTTTTTTTTTTTTTTTTTTTTTTTTTTTTTTTTTTTTTTTTTTAGCTTTGCTTTGCTTTGCTTTGGGCGAGGCCTGGCTTTCACATGGGCGGGCTGAGCCTATGAGGGGCGCACGATAAGCGTTCCATTGATTTATGAGACGGGTCCCAATTACTGAGAGTAACTCATGTGAGTTGCTCGTCATACTCATGGCTCTTGGCTCGGGGTGGCCTCTGGAATCACAAGGGGTGGGCACTGGGGGAGGGGTTTGTGTTCAGAGGGTCACCGCGAAGGATGGTCAACCAAACTACTGTCGGTCGGAGTTTGTACGAAGGCGAGAGGCCCTACACCTTACCACAAGCCTTGAAACGACTAAATGACCAAAGTAACGACGGACCGGAGCGGGGCTCCTGGCTCACCCTCTCTCTCAGCACTCTTCGTGCTCATCCTGCGGATGCCATGGGGTTGCTCTGGCGGAGGGTTATGGGGTGGTGGGTACACGTGCACGGGCCTGTCACTCTGTGCTCTCGGTAGATGACTCACTTGCAGCGTTTATCGGACGCAGGGTGGTTTGCGACACCTACCTCGATGATGCACAGCGGGTCCTGCCTCGTGCCTGGTTACGGATGCAGGTGAGTGTTTGTGTGTGTTCCTATACATACGTACACGTATGCTTTTTAAGGGTTGAGCTTTAAATAACCCCACCTGGATCCTCATTTATCGAGTTTACAACTCGATCAATGCGGCACCGGGGTCCCATACCACTTATGTCAGGTTCTTATGCGAAGAGCGCGGCCGCTAGTGCTGGCCCTATGGGTCAAGGCGGTAATCCTTCAGGTTTAGACGTTCCCCGTGGGAGTGCGCCTGCGGGTGGCGATGGCTACTCGGCCGGGGTGGGGTGGTCGAGTGCTCGCGTACCTGACGGGCAACCTGAATCACGTAGAGCCAGCAATCCTGCTGCATCTCGATCACCCTCCCCAACCTCGGAAGAGAAGTCACGTCCGGAAAGGTCTGGTCACGGCGTGTGGCAAGCGGTACCGCCACCGAGGAGGTGGCGGAGGAAGGTACGAAATGAGCTGGATAAGAGATGTTGCATAGTATGGGGGCTATCGCATGTCTCTCAGACAGTGGTCATGGCGCGAGAGCTCCGAATTCTCGGTCTCGGGGAAGTCGAGGTGGAATTCGCGGGCAGAGGTAGCGGGCGGCATTTGCGGATTAAATGTGCGTCTTGTGAGGAGGCGGAGAAGATGGTGCGGCTGCTGCGGGAGCGTAAGTTCTTCACGGGAAAGGTTCACGTTGCGACGGGTAAGACTTTCCGGGAAAGAGAGAAGCAGCGGGCTGCACGGGGGGGTGCCCAGTATGTAGAGATGCAGAGGGAGCTTCGCAAGCAGGGGTTTGGCTACTGGGTACTCGACGTGGAAGTCGACGAGCCCCAGGGCGAAGCCTCAAGCGGTGAATCTCCCTTGGCGGAGTGGGGCGGGATGCGGGAGCTGGAGGAGCTGGGGCGGTGGGTGCAGGATGGGCCGAGGAGGGTGGCGGAGGGCTCCAGGCGGGCTCAACCGAAGCGCAGGCATCGGCACCAGCTTCGTTCTTCCCAATTTGTGAAAGGCTTCCCACTGGTGGCCTCACATAATTGGCAAGGCAAAGTGGGTGTGGATAGCCCAGGCTTTGGGGAATGGCCGGAGCACTACAAGGAGCGAGGCTGGGTGATCGTCGGAGTCCAGGAGCACAACCTATCGTCGCAGAAGGTGGAGAAGCTCAAGTCGACGGCTTCGCAGTCCTTGGCAAAGCGGCTGCAACTGGTGCGGGCTCGCGTCTCTTGGGAGGAGTCTTGACGTTGGTGGCCAACTATCTGGCACCGTGCGCTACCATTGTACAGGCACCTGTTTCACACCCACAGCAATTGTGGGTGAGGCTGTCGTCTGGGAGCGCGACGGCGTCGGATGTGTTCGTCGGCAACGGCTACTTCCCCCAAGAAAATCAACGAGAGGAATCTATTGCAGCCTATGAGGCGTGGCAGGCGGCCGTCTCCTACTTCGCCACCAAAGGTCATGTGGTTACGGTTGGTGATGCTAATGCTAAGCTGGGGCCCGCCAGAATAGCGCGGGAGGAGGGAGTGGTGGGCCCCTTTGGCGAGATAGATGAGAGGGGTAGAGGGGTTAGGAGTGAGAATGGTGAGTTGCTGGCTGCGATGCTTGTTGCACGGGGTTGCGCAATCTCAGTGGGTTTTCGCAACCACGGGGGACAACTATTGGTGGTCTAGGCAGGAAAATGTAGGTGGACGAAGGCTCTTCCGAGCTGGCGGAGGAGGCGAGCTTCGGCGTCGACGAGGTAGACCTTGATACCGACCACAAAGCTGTGTGGGCGGAACTGGTCTGGGGGGACAGCCACCCCCCAAAAAGCAGGTAAAAAGGTACAAAGCATTCAAGGCAGAGCGCTTGATAGGCAGGGTAGTTGAGGGTAAGGAGAGTGAGCTGTCTAAGCTTAGGTTGAAGTACGACGAGACCTTTGCAGCTGGTATATCGGGGCTGTTGCCAGATGGCCTCCCAGATCTATCAGCAGTGGAGGACCCGGATGAGCTTCAGCAGGAGGTAGATAGGGTCGCTAGCTTAGTGGTCCGAGCTTTCACGGGCGCAGCTGCGAAGGTCTTGGGAGTTCGGGTGATTAGGCCAGGGTTTACTAATGCATGGTTTGATGAGGGTCTTAGGGAAGCGATTGCGCGACGGAGAGAGGCATACGGCCTCTGGCGAAGGAATGAGGCCAACCGAGAGGCCTGGCAAAGATATAAAGAAGCGAGGAAGGCGGTCAGAAGGTTATGCAAGGAGAAGAAGGAGCAAGCGTGGAAGCGGATCCAGAATGACACCGCTGCCAACTTCAGGAGCGCTACCATGGCCACGTACTGGAAGCTGTCAAAGCGTTTGGGCGGGGTTCGGCGGTCCAAAGCTTCTGCTCCTGTTCGGAAGCCCGATGGCACTCTGGCATGCACACTCCGGGAAAAACTACAAGAATGGGAAGAATACCGCCGACGTATGGTGGTCCCCAAAGAAAACCAGTTTTTGGAGGATGCATGTGTAGGAGGAAGTCGGTTCCGATGAGGAAGCAGCGCGGATTGAGCCCGAGCGGAAGGCCCGCGAAACCTTCCAGTATAACGACATCCTGCGCGACCAATTCGAGGCCATGGCGCAAGCCGAGGAGATCCGGACTGAGACGGACCCGCTGGACTATGATTACACCGAGAAGGAAGTGGAGCTCTGCCAGGAAAATCTCCAGAATCACAAAGCGTGCTCACCGGATAAGATCAAGAACGAGATGCTCAAGTACGGAGGCACGCGGATTGTGAGCTTTCTGGTGCGCTTCTTCAACTGGTTGAAATCGTGCGAATACACCCCCAGCGACTGGGGCAAAGCGATTATCGTCAACATCCCAAAAGGAGGCGACCCAACCGATCCGGAAAATTGGAGAGACATCGCGATTCTGAGATGTCTGGGTAAGATGTATCTGTCCCTTATGGCGGCGAGGCTTACGGCTTTCATCGATCAGCCGGGCAGGCTGCGCCCAGAGCAGGGTGGGTTCCGGCCAAAACGTAGTACGGGGGACCAGATTTTTGTCCTTAAGGAGCGTCTGCGCCTTAGACAACAAGCTGGCCTCCGTTCTTTCGTTTTGTTCGTGGATCTGAGAAAGGCATTCCCTACGGTTCGGCGGGCCGGGTTGTTTCAGAGGCTAACCCAGATGGGGGTACAGGGCAAGTTCTATCGCATTCTGCGGCGTTTTTACCGAAGAACGTCATCGCGAGTGCTAGTCGATGGCGAATTCACTGGTGAAGTGCTGGAAGAGATGGGAGTTCAGCAAGGGTCACCGTTGTCACCGTCGCTGTTCAACGTCTTCATGGATGAGCTAACGGTCCGAATCGCGAAAGAGTTGGAGATCGAGGACCTCAACCGCATCGAAGACATACGGACCCTGCTTTACGCCGACGACGTTGCGGTAATTGCGCATAGTGTCACGGAGCTTCAACAGATTGTAAATGTCGTGGCGACATTCGTGGAGGACTATCGGCTTGAAATCAACCTGAAACCGGGCAAGACGGAAGTCATGCCGATATACGGGCACGCCAAGTCAAAAAAGTCGCCCCCGTGCGTGAGGTTCCGGGGCAAGGTTCGCAACGTCACCGACCACTACAAATACCTGGGAGTTCTGCTCACGGACACCCTCTCCGATAAATCGCAAGCGAAGCGGGCGGCGGAAATCACTGTAGCGGGAACGGCTGCCTACTACCCCCTCTGGATTGCCCACGAAGTTCCAGCGCGTCTTCGGCTGATGAATTGGCAGCAAATGGTTGGCGCAAAGTTGCTTTACGCATCGGCTTTTTGGGATCTGCCGGGCGCCAACAAGCTGAGTAAGCTGGAGGGCGCGTTGGTAGCGCCCCTGCGGGTCATCTTGGGTGTTGGTACGCGCACAAGCGGCTGCATCACCAGGGGTTTAGGCCGCACGCCGAGTTTTAGCATCCTTGCCAAGGCGGCCCGGCTTCGGTTCCTAGGGCGCATCGAGTTACTGGGCAACACAGCGCTAACACGCAGGCTTTACAACACGGGTCGGTGCAAATGGAAGGAAGATACGGAAAATTTGATCTTAGCAGATCACAGGCTGCGGGAGGGCTTGGATGCGCTCAAGCGGGTCGTGAACGAAGATGGCACGGTAGATGATAAGGACTGGCGGGCCGCTCTGGCGAACTGGAACGAGGTGGTAAAGCAATGGTCTGTCCGGCAGGAAGTAGCTGGCTGGGAGCGGCAGGCTAAGCCCTCTGATGGGCTTAGGGTGCTGCTTAGCCAGATGTCTTCCCGCTCTGCTTTCCCACGTTGGCGGGCGCTGGAGGGGGGAAGTCACAACCTTATCAGAAGGCGATTGTTGAGCTGCAACAATCGCCTTCGCCTCTACCGATCCAAATTTGGCTCATGCTCGCCGGACTGCTCAAGCTGTTTCGCCTTGTGTGGCACTGAGGTTAACGAGTCGTTACGTCACTTCCTGCTGCGTTGCCCAACGTTTGCGAGCTCTCGTGAGGCACTGTTTAAGTTTATCGATGAGGCGCAAGCCCGGCAGCCCCTCATGCTGAATCGAGGAGGGCTTTATCACAGGGAACAGCGGGAGGCGGAGGAGGAGATGAAGCTCTTTAAAGAGGAATGGCTGAAGGGGGAGGATGAAAAGATGGCGGCGATGCTCGGCGTTTTGTTTATCCCTGTCCCAGAAGAGGTGGAGGAGGAGTTAGGGAGGTTTGTGCCACCATCTGGAAGGAGTGGGAGGAGTTGGAGGCGCAGATCAGGGAGGCAGAGGGGGCGGAGGAGGAGGAGGAGGTGATCGACCTCACGGTCGTTCAGGAGGTGGGTAGAAGAAGGAGGGGAAGGCCTAGTCAGGTAGAATGTCTGGCTAGATCTGTTGTAGGTGGAGGTCAGCGCAGCGTCGCGGACTTCTTCTCGGCAGATAACTCCTCTCACTCCTTGCACCCACTTGCACATGCACAGCACGCTCATTTGCACATTGCACCGCCAGTCGAGTCTTTGGAGCGGAGCCGCGTCACCGAACGGCCCCGTGATACCAATGGAGGCACATGTCCGACAGGATCAAAGGCCAATTGACTGATAAGTCTATTATTATTATTATTATTATTATTATTATTATTATTTCCCGTCGGTGCCACCAGTATTTTCATTGAACATACCGATCCATCTGGACCAGTATTTTCATTGAACATACCGGCCCGTCTGGAAGTGTTGGAACTGCCCTTGCGGGGGTGTCATTAGAGCTTATCGTCAATTCTTCGTACTCCCCTTACGGGTGAGACGATGGAGGCGCATGTGCAGAAATGCATCAGCCATTGACAGAGAAGCACTATTATTATTATTATTATTATTATTATTATTATTATTATTAGGGAGTACATAGGCCATCGGTCCTTTCCATGGGCTGATTGGTATAAAGCTCCTAGAGTAATGTTCTATGCCGTCACTTCCTTTATTCCACCGATTGGTGTGGAGACTTTCCTTATGGAATGGAGGACTGGATGCACATGGCCTTTTGGCTCAGCAATTGGCAGGAGATACACTATTATTATTATTATTATTATTATTATTATTATTATTATTATTATTATTATTATTATTATTATTATTATGGAGGGGTGCACAGTATGGCACTCCACGGGAAGAGGAGCTGGTTGGGCCTCTTCCCACTGGTTTCGAGGCTATGTCGTTGTCTTGGCTCCGAGGCTATGTTGTTGTGTTGGTTCCGAGGCTATGTAGTTGTGTTGGTTCCGATGCTCTGTTGTTGTGTGGGTTCCGAGGCTATGTCGATGTGGATTCCGAGGCTATGTTGTTGTGTTGGTTCCGAGGCTATGTTGTTGTGTTGGTTCCGAGGCCATGTCGTTGTGTTGTTTTTTATAAGACATACACCACGTGGGATCAAAGGGGTATTTACATTCCGCGATCTAGGGGTGGTGACGGGTTTCGAGGCGTCCCAGACACTTACCACAAAACGTCCTCATGCGCTGGCAGACCGCATGAAATGTCTGCTACCCCTGTGAGTACCTCCATGCGGGACCTACCCAGTCTCGTGGAGCTCTCACGCGGGGAAGATCAATCATTTGTAGTTGATTTCTTGCAAGGTACCCGACACTGTGCGGGTAGTAGGGACTTCCTTTTGGGGCCTTCTATGCAGGGTTAGAGTCATTCTTCCCTCCCCAACATACTCACTGTAGTCCCTGTTGGGTCGAGGGATGGAGGCGCATGGCCCTCGGGCTCAGCCATGACAGATCAATATATATTATTATTATTATTATTATTATTATTATTATTGGACACCGTGATAGCCCAGTGGTCAAGTTCTACCATCTGGGCCCTGTCGCCAGTTCGATTCCCCTCGGTGCCACCAGTATTTTCATTGAACATACCGGTCTATTTCTGGACCAGTATTTTCATTGAACATACCGGCCCGTCTGGAAGTGTTGGAACTGCCCTTGCGGGGGTGTCATTAGAGCTTATCGTCAATTCTTCGTACTCCCCTCACGGGTGAGACGATGGAGGCGCATGTGCAGAAATGCATCAGCCATTGACAGAGAAGCACTATTATTATTATTATTATTATTATTATTATTATTATTATTATTATTATTATTATGGACACCGTGATAGCCCAGTGGTCAAGTTCTACCATATGGGCCCTGTCGCCAGTTCGATTCCCGTCGGTGCCACCAGTATTTTCATTGAACATACCGCTCCGTCTGGACCAGTATTTTCATTGAACATACCGGTCCGTCTGGAAGTGTTGGAACTGCCCTTGCGGGGGTGTCATTAGAGCTTATCGTCAATTCTTCGTACTCCCCTCACGGGTGAGACGATGGAGGCGCATGTGCAGAAATGCATCAGCCATTGACAGAGAAGCACTATTATTATTATTATTATTATTATAATAATTATTATTATCCCTGAAAGGTGTTGGGAGTAGTTGGTGGGAGGTTTGGGGGGAGGGGCAAAATGGAAATTGTGTACCCCCCCCCTGGTCCACCCCCGCATTTCCGCACCCCTGTCCCTATAAATCATGATTTGTGGGAACCAGGAGGAGTTGGGAGCTCATATTGGCAGGGTGGCTAGCCCCAGACTCGATGTTGATGCTGGTATAATTTTTTTGGAATTCACGCAAATATTTGCGTTAGGGGAGTGTCCTGAATGCCAAAATTCCTTGCTTTTTTTGGCCTATTTTTGCACCCTCTGTCCCTATAAATCATGGTTTGTGTGAACCAGGAGGAGTTGGGAGCTCATATTGACAGGGTGCTAGCCCCAGACTCGATGTTGATGCTGATAAAAAAAATTTGGAATTCACGCAAAGATTTGCGTTAGGGCAGTGTCCTGAATGCCAAATTCCTTGTTTTTTTCCGCACCCCTGTCCCTATAAATCATGGTTTGTGTGAATCAGGAGGAGTTGGGAGCTCATATTGACAGAGTGGCTAGCCCCAGACTGGATGTTGATGCTGGTATAGTTTTTTTGGAATTCACGCAAATACTTGCGTGGGCGGAGTGTCCTGAATGCCGAAATTATTTGTTTTTTGGTAGTACTTGCCGGTACCTCCGCGTACCCTGTCGACGGGGGGGGGCTCCGGGGGGCACTCCCCCCGGAAACCCAAGCCCTGCAATTGTACATACCCGTTTTGGTCGCGGGTGGCACCCAAACCAGAAAATTGAGGTCTTTTTGCCACCAGGCGCCGTTTGCGCACACCAGAGGGAGTTAGCGGCTAATATTTGGTGTATCTCACACTTCTTGATGAGCTCTCTTCGAAAATATAAAAACTGTGGTTCCAGGTGGCGTAGAACCCAGAAAATTCAGGTTTTTGCGCCACCAGGCGCTGTTCGCGCACACCAGAGAGTTTGAGGCTGATGTTTGGTGTACCCGACACCTCTCGGTGCGCTCTCTTCGGAGATCCAAAGTTTTGGTGCCGGGTGGCACAAAAACCAGAGATTTTAGGTTTTTGTGCTACACTTGCGTTCTGCTGATACCTCCGGCAATGGCCCTGTCGACGGGGAAGGGGGGGGGGGGGTCCGGGGGGCTCTCCCCCCGGGGACCCAAGCCCGGCAATCGTACGTACCCACGCGAATTAGAGGCTCTAAGAGTTGTGCCGGAAGGGTTTATGCCGGTTACCTCCGGCAATCGAACGTACCCTGTCGACTGCGGAAAGGGGGGGGTCCGGCCCCCCCCCCCCCCCCCCCCCCCCAGCCCCGCAGTTGTACGTACCCAAAGCAAATTCGCCGGCACGAAAATGAATGGCTGAGATTGCTCCAAGGCTGTAAAAGTTGTACATGTGAGAATGAGAGGAAAAGCGACCTTGGGAAGGGGGGGGGGGGGGGGGATGCGCAAACCATCCTTTCAGGTGTTGGCGCAGCCCCTAGTTGTTATTTATGATTATTATGATTATTATGATTATTATGATTATTATTATTATTGACACCGTGATAGCCCAGTGGTCAAGTTCTACCATCTGGGCCCTGTCGCCAGTTCGATTCCCGTCGGTGCCACCAGTATTTTCATTGAACGTAACGATCCGTCTGGACCAGTATTTTCATTGAACATACCGGCCCGTCTGGAAGTGTTGGAACTGCCCTTGCGGGGGTGTCATTAGAGCTTATCGTCAATTCTTCGTACTCCCCTCACGGGTGAGACGATGGAGGCGCATGTGCAGAAATGCATCAGCCATTGACAGAGAAGCACTATTATTATTATTTTTATTATTATTATTATTATTATTATTATTATTATTATTATTATTATTACTACTACTATAGAACATACCGGTCCGTCTGGACCAGTATTTTCATTGAATATACCGGTCCGTCTGGAAGTGTTGGAACTGCCCTTGCGGGGGTGTCATTAGAGCCTATCGTCAATTCTTCGTACTCCCCTCACGGGTGAGACGATGGAGGCGCATGTGCAGAAATGCATCAGCCATTGACAGAGAAGCACTATTATTATTATTATTATTATTATTATTATTATTATTATTATTATTATTATGGACACCGTGATAGCCCAGTGGTCAAGTTCTACCATCTGGGCCCTGTCGCCAGTTCGATTCCCGTCGGTGCCACCAGTATTTTCATTGAACATACCGATCCGTCTGGACCAGTATTTTCATTGAACATACCGGCCCGTCTGGAAGTGTTGGAACTGCCCTTGCGGGGTTGTCATTAGAGCTTATCGTCAATTCTTCGTACTCCCCTCACGGGTGAGACGATGGAGGCGCATGTGCAGAAATGCATCAGCCATTGACAGAGAAGCACTATTATTATTATTATTATTATTATTATTATTATTATTGGACACCGTGATAGCCCAGTGGTCAAGTTCTACCATCTGGGCCCTGTCGCCAGTTCGATTCCCCTCGGTGCCACCAGTATTTTCATTGAACATACCGGTCTATTTCTGGACCAGTATTTTCATTGAACATACCGGCCCGTCTGGAAGTGTTGGAACTGCCCTTGCGGGGGTGTCATTAGAGCTTATCGTCAATTCTTCGTACTCCCCTCACGGGTGAGACGATGGAGGCGCATGTGCAGAAATGCATCAGCCATTGACAGAGAAGCACTATTATTGTTATTATTATTATTATTATTATTATTGTTATTGTTATTATTATTATTATTATTATTATTATTATTATTATTATTATTATTATCATTATTATTATTATTATTATGGACACCGTGATAGCCCAGTGGTCAAGTTCTACCATCTGGGCCCTGTCGCCAGTTCGATTCCCGTCGGTGCCACCAGTATTTTCATTGAACATACCGATCCATCTGGACCAGTATTTTCATTGAACATACCGGTCCGTCTGGAAGTGTTGGAACTGCCCTTGCGGGGGTGTCATTAGAGCTTATCGTCAATTCTTCGTACTCCCCTCACGGGTGAGACGATGGAGGCGCATGTGCAGATTTGCATCAGCCATTGACAGAGAAGCACTATTATTATTATTATTATTATTAGTAGTATTCAGCCCAATGGCCTTACGGCGTTAAACTGTGATGCCAATCTATAACCATTGGGTGGTGTGCTGGGGAGGAGGGTCGTTGAGGCCTCATAAAAGATCTTTAACTCCGCCATGCTGGTTGGTAGCCCAGGACCCAGTTGTCTGCTAAATTGTTATGGATGGGGTTTTGAAGCAGTTCTAGCCGCCATGCTTGGTGTATGCACTTGCACATTCGGCGAGTTTTGCAAGAGGCTACTGGAACTGCGGAGTAACCTTGGCTTAGTGCGGTCTTGCCCTCAGGAGCTCCATCGGTGGCCTTGCTTACCAGTCGAGAGACTGGCCAGCAAAGGGGGATTGGAGGACCTCGAACAAGGGTATTGGAGGCTTATGTCCGGACACGGATCGTGCCATGCAGCTGCATCAGTACGCCTTAGAGAAACAATATTATTAGTATTATTATTATCCCTGAAAGGTGTTGGAGAAGGAAGGGGGGTGAGGGTTTCGAGGGGAGGGGGGAAATGAAAATTGTGTACCCCCCCCCCCCTTTTCCGCACCCCTGTCGGAATAAATCATGGTTTGTCGGAACGAGGAGTTCGGAGCTCATATCTGCAGGGTGGTTACCAGACTCGATGTTGATGCTGATATGATTTTTTTTGGAATTCACGCAAATATTTGTAGGGCAGTGTCCTGAATGCCAAAATTCCTTGTTTTTTTTCGCACCCCAATCGGAATAAATCATGGTTTGTGTGAACCAGGAGTTGGGAGCTCATATTGACAGGGTGTCTAGCCCCAGAATCGATGTTGATGCTGATATAATTTCTTTGGGAATTCACGAAAATATTTGCGTTAGGGAGTGTCCTGAATGCCAAAATTCCTTGTTTTTTTAGCCTATTTTCTGCACCCTCGTCGGAATAAATCATGGTTTGTGTGAACCAGGAGGAGTTGGGAGCTCATATTGACAGGGTGGCTAGCCCCAGACTTGATCTTGATGCTGATATAATTTTTTTGAAATTCACGCAAATATTTGCGTAAGGGGAGTGTCCTGAATGCCAAAATTCCTTGTTTTTTTAGCCTATTTTCTGCTCTCCCATCGGAATAATTCATGGTTTGTGGGAACCAGGAAGAGTTGGGAGCTGATATTGGCGGTGCTAGCCCCAGCCTCGATCTTGATGCTGTTATAATTTTTTTGGAATTCACGCAAATATTTGCGTTAGGGGAGTGTCCTGAATGCCAAATTTCGTTGTTTTTTAGCAGTACTTGCCGGTGCCTCCGGCGATTGAACGTACCCTGTCGACGGGGCAGGGGGGGGTCCGGGGGGCCCTCCCCCCGGGAACCCCAGCCCGGCGATTGTACGTACCAGTTTTGGTCGCGGGTGGCACCCACACCAGAAAATTGAGGTCTTGTGCCACCAGCCGCCGTTTGCGCACACCAGAGGGAGTTAGCGGCTGTTATCACTTCTTGATGAGCTCTCTTCGAAAATATAAAAATTGTGGCGCCGGGTGGCCTGCAACCGAAAAATTGAGGTTTTTTGCCACCAGGCGCCGTTTGCGCACACCCGAGGGAGTTTGAGGCTGATGTTTGGTGTACCCGACACCTCTCGGCGCTCTCTTCGGAGATAAAAAAGTTTTGTTGGCGGGTGGCACAAAAACCAGATATTTAAGGTTTTTGTGCCACCAGAGCTTACACTTGCGTTCTGCTGGTACCTCCGGCAATGGAACGTACCCTGTCGAAGGGGAAGGGGGGGTCCGGGGCTCTCCCCCCGGGAACCCCAGCCCGGGGGGGGGGGGGGGGAATGCGCGAAGCACACCACAAACCATCCTTTCAGGTGTTGGAGCAGCCCCTAGTTATTATTATTATGATTATTATTATTATTATTATTATTAGTGGCACCGCAATAGCCCAGTGGTTAAGGTCTACCATCTGGGACCTGTCGCCAGTTCGATTCCCGTCGGGGCCAGTATTTTCAAAGGATGTTTTCTTTGAAGTAATGTTCTGTCTGGAAGGCTTGGAGCTGCCTTGCGAGGGTGTCAGTAGAGCCTATCGTCAAATCTTCGTACTCCCCTCGCGGGTGAGACGATGGAGGCACATGCGCAGAAATGCATTCGCCATTGACTGAGAAGCACTATTATTATTATTATTATTATTATTATTATTATTATTATTATTATTATTATTATTATTATTATTATTATTATTATTTGGACACCGTGATAGCCCAGTGGTCAAGTTCTACCATCTGGGCCCTGTCGCCAGTTCGATTCCCGTCGGTGCCACCAGTATTTTCATTGAACATACCGGTCTATTTCTGGACCAGTATTTTCATTGAACATACCGGCCCGTCTGGAAGTGTTGGAACTGCCCTTGCGGGGGTGTCATTAGAGCTTATCGTCAATTCTTCGTACTCCCCTCACGGGTGAGACGATGGAGGCGCATGTGCAGAAATGCATCAGCCATTGACAGAGAAGCACTATTATTATTATTATTATTATTATTATTATTATTATTATTATTATTATTATTATTATTGTTATTATTCAGCCCAATGGCCTCAAGGCGTTAAACTGTGACGCCAACTCATAACCCTTTGGTGGTAGATGCTGGGGAGGAGGGTCGTTGCTCGCGTAAAAGATCTTAAACTCCGCATATGCTGGTTGATAGCCCAGGACCCAGCAGACACCAGATTGTTATGGGTGGGGTTTCGAGGCAGCTCTAGCAACCGCGCTTGGTGTATGCACTTGCACATTCGGTGACGTCTTGCAAGAGGTTGCTGGGACTGCGGAATAACCTCGGCTTAGTGCAGTCTTGCCCTCAGGAGCTCCATCGGTGGCCCCGATCATCAGGCGAGAGACTGACACGGGGGGGTGGAGGACCTCGAACAAGGGTATTGGAGGCTTATGTCCGTTGAGGATATGCCATTAGCTGCATCAGTACGCCTCAGATATAGTATTATTATTATTATTATTATTATTATTATTATTATTATTATTATTATTATTATTATTATTCATCTGGGCCCTGTCGCCAGTTCGATTCCCGTCGGTGCCACCAGTATTTTCATTATGGACACCGTGATAGCCCAGTGGTCAAGTTCTACCATCTGGGCCCTGTCGCCAGTTCGATTCCCGTCGGTGCCACCAGTATTTTCATTGAACATACCGGTCCGTCTGGAAGTGTTGGAACTGCCTTTGCGGGGGTGTCATTAGAGCCTATCGTCAATTCTTCGTACTCCCCTCACGGGTGAGACGATGGAGGCGCATGTGCAGAAATGCATCAGCCATTGACAGAGAAGCACTATTATTATTATTATTATTATTATTATTATTATTATTATCATTATTATGGACACCGTGATGCCCAGTGGTCAAGTTCTACCATCTGGGCCCTGTCGCCAGTTCGATTCCCGTCGGTGCCACCAGTATTTTCATTGAACATACCGGTCCGTCTGGAAGTGTTGGAACTGCCCGTGCGGGGGTGTCATTAGAGCCTATCGTCAATTCTTCGTACTCCCCTCACGGGTGAGACGATGGAGGCGCATGTGCAGATTTGCATCAGCCATTGACAGAGAAGCACTATTATCATTATTATTATTATTATTATTGTTATTGTTATTATTATTGTTATTGTTATTATTATTATTATTATTATTATTATTATTATTATTATTATTATTATTATTATCCCTGAAAGTAGTTGGTGAAGGGGGTGGGGGGTTTGGGGGAGGGGGAAAATGAAAATTGTGTACCTCCCCACCCCACCATCCCCCCCCCCCCCCAAATCGGCACCCCTGTCGGAATAAATCATGGTTGGTGGGAACGAGGAGGATTTCGGAGCTCATATTTGCAGGGTAGCTAGCCCCAGTTTCGATGTTGATGCTGATATGATTTTTTTTTGGAATTCACGCAAATATTTGCGTTAGGGGAGTGTCCTGAATGCCAAATTCCTTGTTTTTTTGGCCTTTTTTTGCACCCCCCATCGGAATAAATCATGGTTTGTGGGAACCAGGAGGAGTTGGGAGCTCATATTGGCAGGGTAGCTAGCCCCAGACTCGATTTTGATGCTGATATAATTGTTTTGGGCGCAAATATTTGTGTTAGGGGAGTGTCCTGAATTCCAAAATTCTTTTTTTTTGGCACTCCAATCGGAATAAATCATGGTTTGTGTGAAACAGGAGGATTTGGGAGCTCATATTGACCGGGCGGCTAGCCCCGGACTTGTTGTTGATGCTGATATGATTTGTTTGGAATTCACGCAAATATTTGCGTTAGGGGAGTGTCCTGAATGCGAAAATTCCACTTTTTTTAGCCTTTTTTTTTGCACCCTCGTCGGAATAAATCATGGTTTGTGGGAACCAGGAGGAGTTGGAGCTCATATTGACAGGTGTCTAGCCCAAGACTCGATGTTGATGCGGATAGAATTTCTTTGGAATTCACGCAAATATTTGCGTTAGGGGAGTGTCCTGAATGCCAAAATTCCTTGTTTTTTGGGAGTACTTGCCGGTGCCTCCGGCAATTGAACGTACCCTGTCGACGGGGCAGAGGGGTCCGGGGGACCCTCCCCCCGGGAACCCCAGCCCTGTGATTGTACGTACCCGTTCTGGTCACGGGTGGCACCCACAACTGAAAATTGAGGTCTTGTGCCACCAGGCGCCCTTTGCGGCACCTCCGGCAATTCAACGTACCCTGTCGAAGGGAAAGGGGGGGTCCGGGGGAGCCCTGCGATTGTACGTACCCGTTCTGGTCGCGGGTGGCACCCATACCTAAAAATTGAGGTTCTTTGCCACCAAGCGCCCTTTGCGGCACCTCCGGCAATTCAACGTACCCTGCCGAAGGGACAGGGGGCGGGAGGGGGGGGGAATCCGGGGGGCCCTCCAAAAAGTGATAAGAAGTGGGGCTGGCGGGGTTTGGTGCGCGAAGCACACCGGTAAACCATCCTTTCAGGTGCTGGCGCAGCCCCTAATTATTATTATTATTATTATTATTATTCAGCCCAATGGCCTCAAGGCGTTAAACTGTGACGCCAACTCATAACCCTTTGGTGGTAGATGCTGGGGAGGAGGGTCGTTGCGCGCGTAAAAGATCTTAAACTCCGCATATGCTGGTTGATAGCCCAGGACCCAGCAGACACCAGATTGTTATGGGTGGGGTTTCGAGGCAGCTCTAGCAACCGCGCTTGGTGTATGCACTTGCACATTCGGTGACGTCTTGCAAGAGGTTGCTGGGACTGCGGAATAACCTCGGCTTAGTGCAGTCTTGCCCTCAGGAGCTCCATCGATGGCCCCGATCATCAGGCGAGAGACTGACACGGGGGGGTGGAGGACCTCGAACAAGGGTATTGGAGGCTTATGTCCGTTGAGGATATGCCATTAGCTGCATCAGTACGCCTCAGATATAGTATTATTATTATTATTATTATTATTATTATTATTGATGGAGGCGCATGTGCAGAAATGCATCAGCCATTGACAGAGAAGCACTATTATTATTATTATTGGCCCTGTCGCCAGTTCGATTCCCGTCGGTGCCACCAGTATTTTCATTGAACATACCGGTCCGTCTGGAAGTGTTGGAACTGCCCTTGCGGGGGTGTCATTAGAGCCTATCGTCAATTCTTCGTACTCCCCTCACGGGTGAGACGATGGAGGCGCATGTGCAGATTTGCATCAGCCATTGACAGAGAAGCACTATTATTATTATTATTATTATTATTATTATTATTATTATTATTATTACTGTGGCACCGCGATAGCCCAGCGGTTAAGGTCTACCATCTGGGACCTGTCGCCAGTTCGATTCCCGTCGGTGCCAGTATTTTCAAAGGATATATTCTTTGAAAGTATTGGTCTGTCTGGAAGGCTTGGAGCTGCCTTGCGGGGGTGTCAGTAGAGCCTATCGTCAAATCTTCGTACTCCCCTCACGGGTGAGACGATGGAGGCACATGTGCAGAAATGCATTCGCCATTGACTGAGAAGCACTATTATTATTATTATTTATTATTATTATTATTATTATTATTATTATTATTATTATTATTATTATTATTATTATTGGACACCGTGATAGCCCAGTGGTCAAGTTCTACCATCTGGGCCCTGTCGCCAGTTCGATTCCCGTCGGTGCCACCAGTATTTTCATTGAACATACCGGTCTATTTCTGGACCAGTATTTTCATTGAACATACCGGCCCGTCTGGAAGTGTTGGAACTGCCCTTGCGGGGGTGTCATTAGAGCTTATCGTCAATTCTTCGTACTCCCCTCACGGGTGAGACGATGGAGGCGCATGTGCAGAAATGCATCAGCCATTGACAGAGAAGCACTATTATTATTATTATTATTATTATTATTATTATTATCATTATCGTTATTATTATTATTATTATTATTATTATTATTATCATTATTATTATTATTATTATTATTATTATTATTATTATTATTATTATTATTATTATTATTATTATTATTATTATTATTATTATTATTATTATTATTATTGGACACCGTGATAGCCCAGTGGTCAAGTTCTACCATCTGGGCCCTGTCGCCAGTTCGATTCCCGTCGGTGCCACCAGTATCTTCATTGAACATACCGGTCCGTCTGGAAGTGTTGGAACTGCCCGTGCGGGGGTGTCATTAGAGCCTATCGTCAATTCTTCGTACTCCCCTCACGGGTGAGACGATGGAGGCGCATGTGCAGATTTGCATCAGCCATTGACAGAGAAGCACTATTATTATTATTATTATTATTATTATTATTATTATTATTATTATTATTATTATTATTATTATTATTATTATTATTGTTATTAATTATCCCTGAAAGGTGTTGGTGAAGGGGGTGGGGGGTTTGGGGGGAGGGGGAAAATGAAAATTGTGTACCCCCCCCCCCCCCCCGCACCCACCCACCCCGCATTTTCGCACCCCTGTCGGAATAAATCATGGTTTGTGTGAACCAGGAGGAGTTGGGAGCTCATATTTGCAGGGCGGTTAGCTCCAGATTCGATCTTGATGCTCTTATAATTTTTTTTGGAATTCACGCAAATATTTGCGTTAGGGGAGTGTCCTGAATGCCGAATTTCCTTTTTTTCGCACCCCAATCGGAATAAATCATGGTTTGTGGGAACCAGGAGGAGTTGGGAGCTCATATTTGCAGGGTGTCTAGCCCCAGAATCGATCTTGATGCTGGTATAATTTCTTTGGAATGCACGCAAACATTTGCGTTAGGGGAGTGTCCTGAATGCGAAAATTTCTTGTTTTTTTAGCCTATTTTCTGCACCCTCGTCGGACTAAATCATGCTTTGTGTGAAGCAGGAGGAGTTGATAGCTTATATTGACAGGGTGGTTAGCAGCAGACTCGATCTTGATGCTGGTATAATTTTTTTGGAATTCACGCAAATATTTGCGTTAGGGGAGTGTCCTGAATGCCAAAATTCCTTGTTTTTTTTAGCCTATTTTCTGCTCTCCCTTCGGAATAAATCATGGTTTGTGGAAACCAGGAGGACTTGGGAGCTCCTATTGGCAGGTTGGTTAGCAGCAGACTCGATCTTGATGCTGGTATAATTTTTTTGGAATCACGCACATATTTGCGTTAGCGGAGTGTCCTGAATGCCAAATTTCGTTTTTTTGTTTTAGCAGCACTTGCCGGTGCCTCCGGCGATTGAACGTACCCTGTCGACGGGGCAGGGGGGGTCCGGGGGGCCCTCCCCTCGGGAACCCCAGCCCGGCAATTGTACGTACCCGTTTTGGTCGCGGCCCACACCAGAAAATTGAGGTCTTGTGCCACCAGCCGCCCTCCGGCAATTGAACGTACCCTGTCGACTGGAAAGGGGGAGTCGGGGGGGCCTCCCCCCGGGAACCCCAGCTCGGCGATGGTACGTACCAGTTTTGGTCGCGGGTGGCACCTACACCAGAAAATTGAGGTCTTGTGCCGCAGCTGTTTGCGCACACCAGAGGGAGTTAGCGGCTGTTATTTGGTGTATCTGACACTTCTTGGTGAACTCTCTTCGAAAAATATAAAAATTGTGGCGCCGGGTGGCCTGCACACCGAAAAATTGAGTTTTTTGCCACCAGGCGCCGTTTGCGCACACCTGAGGGAGTTTGAGGCTGATGTTTGGTGTACCCGACACCTCTCGGTGCGCTCTCTTCGGACATAAAAAGTTTTGTTGGCGGGTGGCACAAAAACCAGAGATTTAAGGTTTTTGTACCACCAGAGCTTTCTGCTGGTACCTCCGGCAATGGAACGTACCCTGTCGACGTGGAAGGGGGGGGGGGGCGCTTCGCGGGGGTGCGCGAAGCGCACCGCAAACCATCCTTTCAGGTGTTGGCGCAACCCCTAGTTATTACTACTACTACTACTACTACTACTACTACTACTACTACTACTACTACTACTACTACTATTATTATTATTATTATTATTATTATTATTATTATTATTATTTGGACACCGTGATAGCCCAGTGGTCAAGTTCTACCATCTGGGCCCTGTCGCCAGTTCGATTCCCGTCGGTGCCACCAGTATTTTCATTGAACATACCGGTCCGTCTGGACCAGTATTTTCATTGAACATACCGGTCCGTCTGGAAGTGTTGGAACTGCCTTTGCGGGGTGTCATTAGAGCTTATCGTCAATTCTTCGTACTCCCCTCACGGGTGAGACGATGGAGGCGCATGTGCAGAAATGCATCAGCCATTGACAGAGAAGCACTATTATTATTATCTTTATTATTAATATTATTCGCTTATTAATTTATTTATTTTTCCTTTTGATTTGCGTTTGTTTTATTATTATTATTATTATTATTATTATTATCATTATTTGGACACCGTGATAGCCCAGTGGTCAAGTTCTACCATCTGGGCCCTGTCGCCAGTTCGATTCCCGTCGGTGCCACCAGTATTTTCATTGAACATACCGGTCCGTCTGGACCAGTATTTTCATTGAACATACCGGTCCGTCTGGAAGTGTTGGAACTGCCTTTGCGGGGGTGTCATTAGAGCTTATCGTCAATTCTTCGTACTCCCCTCACGGGTGAGACGATGGAGGCGCATGTGCAGAAATGCATCAGCCATTGACAGAGAAGCACTATTATCATTATTATTATTATTATTATTATTATTATTATTATTATTATTATTATTATTATCATATTATTATTATTACCATGATTACCATTATTATTATCATTATTATTATTATCATTATTATTACTATTATTATTATTATTTTTCGCGGCATTCTCATTTTCATTCTCTTTCTCTCCTTCCCTCTCGGCCTCTTTCCTGGTCTGCTTCTCTCTCTCTCTCTCTCTCTCTCTCTCTCTCTCTCTGTCTCTCCCTCCCTCCCTCCCCCCCCCCCCCCTCACTCTCACTCTCTCTATCTCTCTTTTTAATTTACGTTTTTTCTGATTCTTCTTTTCGTTTTCTTTTTCTCCTGCCCCAATCGACCTATGCCCTTGTCTGCTGCTTGCACGGCGGCGGTCGTGGCGTGCTATGGGTGTGCACAGGAGGGGCTGCTTCATGTCAACCACACCAAATGCCCACTGCCCACAAAGGACGGCAAAGTGCTCGAGGGCGCCAAGCCCAAGGTTGCTCTCCCTCTCTATCTGTCTCTGTTGTCTCTGTCTCGTCGAGTGTCTTTATGTCGCCCGTTGGCACCCCTGGTGCGTATGTGCTGTATCACAGAAAGCATGTTGTGCCTCCTGCGCTGTGTGTTCACGAAGTTGCATGTGCTGGCAGAGTGGTGTGTGTGTGTGTGTGTGTGTATGTGTATGTGTGTGTGTGTGTGTGCATGTGCAGGGCGCGCCCAGCGTGGCAGTGCTGTTCGAGTGCAAGTTCAGCCTGCGCGATCAGGCGCCCAAGCTGGAAACTCACGAGTTCCGCCTGGATCGCGCCTACCACCAACACACCAGCAGCCAACAGGTGACATGGGGGAGATTTTAATAGTTGAACTTGAAATTTTGAATAATGTCCGAGCAACATCTAAGCTCAAGAACCCTCCATCCTGCCCGATCTGCCCCCCCCCCCCCCCCCTCCCCCCTTTCCCCCCTTCCCTCCCTCCTCCACCCCCTCCTCCCGCCCCCACAACCATTACCATAGTTCAAGGCGGGTGAATTGTTTTTACGATAAATTTCATTAGCGTTTCGCGGCCGGAATCGTCAAAATGTAGCAGAAATCAGGGGAGAAACTGGATGACGGCGGAAGGGCACGTGGTTGCGGGTGTGCGGGGTCTGTTGTCGGCTGATATGTTGGCGGTGAGCTCAAGTAAGGACTGTTGTCTGCTGGCTGATGTGTTGGCGGTGAGCTCAAGTAAGGACTGTTGTCTGCTGGCTGATGTGTTGGCGGTGAGCTCAAGTAAGGACCACTACGTGATGGTCGCAGGCGCGGTGTAGGTGTGTGTGTGTGTGTGTGTTTGTGTTTGTGTGTATACATGTGAGTGTGTGTATGTGCATGTGTGTGTACGTGTGTGTGTTTGTGTGTGTGTAATGTACATCTATGTGTTCTCTGGCAGATCTACGAGGAAACTACGCGGCCTCTGGTCGCGCTGGTGGTGCAGGGCGGCGTCGGCACCGTCATTGCATGTCCTCGCACCGCTCTGCTCCACCTACGCCTGGCCGCCACTTTCTTATGCTCACAATATTCCGTTGTCATCTGCAAAGGATTTGTCCCTCTGCGATACTTTTAACTCGTCAGTCATGTTATGATCTTAGGCTTACGCATATGCTTATCCGCGTAGCACAGATGAACATTACCGCTTGGCAGCATAGGTTCGGGTTCAGAGGCGTTCAGCCTATCGCTGCACATAATAGCCTATTCCCAGCACAGCATACAGCGTAGTGCCTCCGCGCCTGTCCCTCGTTGCATCCCGCTATTCTTTCGTTTCTTTCTGCCGCTTGACCCCCCCCCCCCCCCCCCCACACACACACATTTTCCCAGAAACAATATCTACCCGCGAGATATGTGTCTCCTTTCTTTTCCTTTCTGCATCCTCGTTTGCTTGTCTCACTCATTTGTGGCTCAGTGTGTCACGGGGAGGCGTGTGTTGTGTGTGGCACAAATATCTTTGTTTTCGTGTGTCGCACAAACATCCTCATTTTCCTCAGTCGTTACTTAAGATATGATGAGACTGAAAGCACCACTTGCAAGCTTAGGACAAGAGCTTCCAACAGACGTGCTCATTTTTGGCACAACCCAATTGTGGAATGGAAAACAACGTCAATCTTGAGTGGGTCTGCAACTTGGATGTATGCGGTGTGTGGCTGGCACGGCAGATGGGCAGACATCGAGCGGCAAGACCTACACCATCTCCGCGCTGCAGGACCGGCTCTGTACGGACCTCTTTGCGCACATCGCCCAACAACAGCACATGGAGGTCCGCCAACACTCCCCCCATATGCATACATTCACTCATACATACTTATATGTATACATACATACAGACAGGCATACATACATACATACATACATACATACATGCATATATATATACACAGATACACAGATACATACATTACATACATACATACATACATACATACATACATATATACATACATACATACGTACGTACGTACGTACATACATACAAACATACATACACACATACATACATACATACATACATACATACATACATACATACATACATACATACATACATGCATACATGCAACACATATATGCAACACATAGAAGCAACACATGCATACGTACATATATGCATACATACATACATGCAACACATACATCATGCTGCACATGCAAACATGCACGCAGACGCAGGCATCTGGTCTGGCTGGTGTTGCTGCAGCTGGGTCTGTCGGTCTTCGAGATCGACGGCGACAAATGTCTAGACCTCCTGGGCGCCGACAATTCCGACGTGTCACAGCAACCGGGCCCGTCAGACCACGCAGAGGAGCTGGTCAGGCTCACCGCACTTGCATGCTTGATGTGTGTGTGTGTGTGTGGATTTACTTCCCGTACATCGGTCTGGACACTTACATTTTCACAAATCATGAGTGTTATTTTCTCAATGCATGAGTACTAGTATTGATATTTCTTAAATAGTCGTGCATGCAGTTATGTCTATTAAGTGATATATTTTTTCCAGAGGGGCTAAAACACCATCTTGAACTTGGCGGCAACTGGTGGCTGGTGACGCATATATCTACCCATGCCATGTGGTGGCCGGTGGCACAGTGTTGTAACTGAGAGTATCAAGATTTTAGAGGATGAGGGCCATTACCTTTCTGAATGTTCAGAGGGTTCGTTGCTGCTCAATCCGTACACCTTGAGTCTGCAGAAGGGCTTGTTAAAATTGCCATGAAGAGAGCCTTCGAAGAGCCGCTGGTGAAGCACTGGCAGCAAGAAGCCTCTCCAACCTCAAAATGTTGATAGCCGTAGCTCCTGATAAAGTGTAAAACTCTCCAGGAGCCATGTGTTGGCTGGTGGTAGCTTGGGTTGTTGGTTGGGCGGGGGGGGGCATGATCGGCCTGGCCATTTGCAGGCGATGTGCTGCCATGTGCTGGCAGGCGGCGCTGCCCAACAACTACCGCGACTTCCTCAAGGCGGCCATGCAGCTGCCTGCACTCAAGACGCTCAAGCTAACGGAACGCAAGGCGGCCGCGGCCAAGGTATGCGTGCATGTATGTATGTATATGTATGTATGTATGTATGTATGTATGTACGTGTGTA
>WBZZ01001587.1:27500-30000 GCA_019918135.1 Paulinella micropora
GCTCCCGCTCCCTGGTCCTGCTTCTGTCCCTGAAATATCCATCTATCTATCTATCTATCTATCTATCTATCTATCTATCTATCTATCTATCTATCTATCTATCTATCTATCTATCTATCTATCTATCTATCTATCTATCTATCTATCTATCTATCTATCTATCTATCTATCTATCTATCTATCTATTGCTAGTTCCACCTTGCATTGTCCTCGCCTATCCACGCCCGGCTTATTCGCTGCCCTATTACTTTCTCTTCTCTCGATATCTACCTTGCTCTCGTTTGGCGTTCATGCGCACAATAGCCGCCGAAGAAAAGGACTATCTATCTATCTATCTATCTATCTATCTATCTATCTATCTATCTATCTATCTA
The DNA here is from genome assembly GCA_019918135.1 of Paulinella micropora. NCBI lineage: Eukaryota > Cercozoa > Imbricatea > Euglyphida > Paulinellidae > Paulinella > Paulinella micropora. The sequence goes on from WBZZ01001587.1 coordinate 27,875, forward strand.
TCTATCTATCTATCTATCTATCTATCTATCTATTGCTAGTTCCACCTTGCATTGTCCTCGCCTATCCACGCCCGGCTTATTCGCTGCCCTATTACTTTCTCTTCTCTCGATATCTACCTTGCTCTCGTTTGGCGTTCATGCGCACAATAGCCGCCGAAGAAAAGGAAAAGAAATTGAAAGTATGGCTGGTAGTTAAGGGGGCCGAGGGGAAAGGAGAAGTGAAGAATAGTGACCATGCTGTGCAAACGCCGGAAAAAAGGCAAGGGCAGCTGTGCGAGCTAGATTTGCAGCATTTTGACAAGGGTGTGGAAAGTAACAAATGAAAAAGAGCACAGCAAACACCAGAACACTCACAGCGGGGGTTCTCTACCCGGCGAAACAATCTTTTTGTTTAATATTTCAATCTCTAATATGTCTGTCGATCCCTCCCTCCTTCCCTTGCCCCCCCCCCCCCCTACCCACATAATCACTTTGATTAATATTTCAATCTTCAATTTGGTCTGTCTCTCCCTCCAACCCTCGCCCCCCCCCCCCCACTCGGTCTTGCTTTCTTTCTTTCTTTCTTTCTTTCTTTCTTTCTTTCTTTCTTTCTTTCTTTCTTTCTTTCCTTCCTTCCTTCCTTCCTTCCTTCTTTCTTTCCTTCCTTCTTTCTTTCTTTCTTACTTCCTTCCTTCCTTCCTTCCTTCCTTTCTTCCTTTCTTCTGTGGATATGGCAGGCGGGTCGTGGGGCCAACATGAAGCATATACCATACCGCGAGACCAAAATCACCTTGCTGTAAGCAAGCCACACAAACACAGTGAAGCCACACGATCAGCGTGCATGTGTACGCATGGCTGCACCATCGTTGATAGATAGATAGATAGATAGATAGATAGATAGATAGATAGATAGATGGATGGATGGATGGATGGATGGATGGATAGATAGATAGATGGATAGATAGATAGATAGATAGATGGATAGATAGATAGATTGACAGGTGAGAAAGAAAGATAGTATGAAAGAGGTACACAGAGAGAATGCGAAAGGGATAGAGAGACAATGAGAGAGAGAGAGAGAGAGAGAGAGAGGGAGGGAGAGAGAGAGAGATGCAAGAAATCACAGAGAAAGGGATCTGCCGAGTGAGAGATAGAGAGATAGATAGATAGATAGAGAGAGAGATCATATCATATCATATCATATCATATCATATCATATCATATCATATCGTATCATACCATACCATACCATACCATACCATACCATACCATACCATACCATACCATACCATACCATGCCATGCCATACCATACCATACCATCCATACCATACCATACCATACCATACCATACCAATACCAATACCAATACCAATACCAATACCATACCATACCATACCATACCATACCATACCATACCATATGAAATCATATCATATCATATCATATCATATCATATCATATCATATCATATCATATCATATCATATCATATCATATCATATCATACCGTACCATACCATACCATACCATACCATACCAAACCAAACCAAACCAAATCATATCATATCATATCATATCATATCATATCATATCATATCATATCATATCATATCATATCATACCATACCATACCATACCATACCATACCATACCATACCATACCATACCATACCATACCATACCATATCAGGTCAGGTCCAGGTCCAGGTCAGGTCAGGTCAGGTCCAGGTCAGGTCAGGCCAGGTCCAGGTCAGGTCAGGTCCAGGTCCAGTCAGGTCCAGGTCAGGTCAGGCCAGGTCCAGGTCAGGTCCATGTCATGTATGTCCGTGCCATGTCCATGCCATGTCCATGCCATGTCCATGTCATGCCATGTCATGCCATGTCATGTACCATAGGCTGAAGGACGTGCTGGCGCTGGAGGCGATTAGGGTCTGCAAAACGGTGGTGATCGCGTGTCTGGCGCCCAGTGTGCGCGACTTCAATCACACCGCCAACACACTGCGGTCCGCGCGCGCGATGACCAGAGCGACAGGCAGGGACGGAGGGGAGGGAGGGAGAAGGAATTTCTTTCTTTCTTTCTTTCTTTCTTTCTTTCTTTCTTTCTTTCTTTCTTTCCTTCTCTCTATATCTCTCTCTCTCTCTTTCT
>WBZZ01001587.1:40000-47500 GCA_019918135.1 Paulinella micropora
CTCCAATACCCTTGTTCGAGGTCCTCCACCCCCCCGTGTCAGTCTCTCGCCTGATGATCGGGGCCACCGATGGAGCTCCTGAGGGCAAGACTGCACTAAGCCGAGGTTATTCCGCAGTCCCAGCAACCTCTTGCAAGACGTCACCGAATGTGCAAGTGCATACACCAAGCGCGGTTGCTAGAGCTGCCTCGAAACCCCACCCATAGCAATCTGGTGTCTGCTGGGTCCTGGGCTATCAACCAGCATATGCGGAGTTTAAGATCTTTTACGCGCGCAACGACCCTCCTCCCCAGCATCTACCACCAAAGGGTTATGAGTTGGCGTCACAGTTTAACGCCTTGAGGCCATTGGGCTGGAACTCTGTTTAGCAAGTGTGACTAGGTTTTTTCATCGGGATTTCCCTCAAATATGTCACAGTCAACACTCCAAGGCAGATTTAATAATAATAATAATAGTGCTTCTCTGTCAATGGCTGATGCATTTCCGCACATGCGCCTCCATCGTCTCACCCGTGAGGGGAGTACGAAGAATTGACGATAAGCTCTAATGACACCCCCGCAAGGGCAGTTCCAACACTTCCAGACGGGCCGGTATGTTCAATGAAAATACTGGTCCAGACGGATCGGTATGATCAATGAAAATACTGGTGGCACCGACGGGAATCGAACTGGCGACAGGGCCCAGATGGTAGAACTTGACCACTGGGCTATCACGGTGTCAATAATAATAATAATAATAATAATAATAATAATAATAATAATAATAATAATAATAATAATAATAATAATAATAGTAAATAACTAGGGGCTGCACAAACGCCTGAAAGGTTGGTTTGCGGTGCGCTTCAGCCCCCCCCCCCCCCCCCCCCCCCCTTCCCCCTCCTCCTCTTCCCAAGGTCGCTTTTCCTCTCATTCTTACATTCACAACTTTTACAGCCTTGTAGCAATCTCAGCCATTCATTTTGGCACTACTTTGTCCTTCCATTCGAATTTCGTAGTTTCAACTATACCCCTGAAAAAGAGCTCGTGACAAGCTTGTGAAGACACAAAGAATCAGCCTCTAAGCCCCTCTGGTACAACTTTAAGAGCCTTGGAGCATTTCAGCCATCATTTTGGCACTACTTTGCCAAAATCTTCGTAAATCTCTATTTCAACTGGTTCACTACCTAGAGCGCGTCCCAACCAACAAACCAGCCTCTCAACCCTTCTGGCACAACTTTGGGAGCCTTGGAAAATTCTCAGCCATTCATTTGGTGCCGGCAAATTCTCTTCGGGTACGTACAATCGTGGGTCTGTGCTCCCGGGGAGGGACCCCGAGCCCCCTTGCAACAGTCGACAGGGTACGTTCAATTGCCGGAGGTAATCGGCATAAACACTTTTGGCACAACTCTTAGAGCCTTGGAGCATTCTCAGCCATGCAGTTTGGTGCCGGCTGAATTCGCTTCGGGTACGTACAATTGCAGGGCTGCGGTTCCCAGCCCCTGGACCCCTTCCCCCCCCCCCCCCCCCCCCCCCCCTTTCTCCGTCGACAGGGTACGTTCAATGTCTGAGGTACCGGCAAGTACTCCCAAAAAACAAGGAATTCGGCATTCAGGACACTCTCCTAACGCAAATATTTGTGTGGATTCCAAAATAAATATATCAATATCAACATCGAGCCTGGGGCTAGCCACCCTGTTAATATGAGCTCCCAACTCATTCTGGTTCCCACAGAACCATGATTTATTCCGACAGGGTTGCAGAAATGGGGTGAAAAAAGAAGGAATTTTGGCATTCAGGACACTCCCCTAACGCACATATTTGCTTGAATCCCCCCCCCCGAAAAAAAAAAAAAAAAAAAAAAAACCTATACCAGCATCAATATCGAGGCTGTGGCTAGCCACCCTGTCAATATGAGCTCCCAACTCCTGGTTCCACAAACCGTGATTTATTCCGACAGGGTTGCAGAAATGGGGTGAAAAAAACAAGGAATTTTTTGGCATTCCGAACCACTCCCCTAACGCAAATATTTGCGTGAATTCCAAACAAATTAAACCAGCATCAAAATCGAGTCTGGGGCTAGCCACCCTGCAAATACGAGCTCCCAACTCCTCCTGGTTCCCACAAACATTCATTTATTCCGACAGGGGTGCGAAAATGCGGGGGTGTTGGGGGTACAACGTTTCCAATTTCCCACCCCCAAACCCCCACCCCCTACTCCCAACACCTTTCTGGGATAATAATAATAATAATAATAATAATAATAATAGTGCTTCTCTGTCAATGGCTGATGCATTTCTGCACATGCGCCTCCATCGTCTCACCCGTGAGGGGAGTACGAAGAATTGACGATAAGCTCTAATGACACCCCCGCAAGGGCAGTTCCAACACTTCCAGACGGGGGCCGGTATGTTCAATGAAAATACTGGTCCAGACGGATCGGTATGTTCAATGAAAATACTGGTGGCACCGACGGGAATCGAACTGGCGACAGGGCCCAGATGGTAGAACTTGACCACTGGGCTATCACGGTGTCCAATAATAATAATAATAATAATAATAATAATAATAATAGTGCTTCTCTGTCAATGGCTGATGCAAATCTGCACATGCGCCTCCATCAATAATAATAATAATAATAATAATAATAATAATAATAATAATAATAATAACTAGGGGCTGCGCCAACACCTGAAAGGATGGTTTGCGGTGCGCTTCGCCCCTCCCCCCCCCCCCCCCCCCCTCGGGCTGGGGTTCCCGGGGGGAGGGCCCCCCGGACCCCCCTTTCCCCGTCTGCAGGGTACGTTCAATTGCCGGAGGTACCAGCAGAACGCAAGTGTAAGCTCTGGTGGCACAAAAACCTAAAATCTCTGGTTTTTTTGCCGCTCGGCTCCAAATTTTTTGGATCTCCGGAGAGAGGTCATCGAGAGGGTGTCGGGTACACCAAACATCAGCCTCAAACTCCCTCTGGTGTGCACGATCGGCGCCTGGTGGCGAAAAAACCTGAGTTTTCTGGTTTTTACACCACCCGGCACCGCAGTTTTTATATTTTCGAAGAGAGCTCATCACGAAGTGTCAGATACACCAAATATGAGCCACTAAGTCCCTCTGGTGTGCGCAAACGGCGCCTGGTGGCAAAAAGACCTCAATTTTCTGGTGTGGGTGCCACCCGCGACCAAAACGGGTACGTACAATGGCCGGGTTGGGGTTCCCGGGGGGGGGGGGGGGGGCGACCCCCCCTACCCCGTCGACAGGTACGTTCAAGTGCCGCAGGTACCGGCAAGTACTTCCCAAAAACAAGGAATTTTAGCATTCAGGACACTCCCCTAATGCAAATATTTGCGTGAATTCCAAAAAATTATAACAGCATCAACATCAAGTCTGGGGCTAGCCACCCTGTCAATATGAGCTCCCAACTCCTGCTGGTTCACACAAACCATGATTTATTCCGACGAGGATGCAGAAAATAGGCTAAAAAAAAAAAAAGGAATTTTGGCATTCAGGACACTCCCTAACACAAATATTTGTGTGAATTCCAAAAAAATTATATCAGCATCAACGTCCATAGCCACCCTGTCAATATGAGCTCCAACTCCTCCTGGTTCACACAAACCATGATTTATTCCGACAGGGGTGTGAAAAAAAAAACAAGGAAATTTGGCATACAGGACACTCCCCTAACGCAAATATTGGCGTGAATTCCAAAAAAAAACATATCAGCATCAATATCGAGCCTGGGGCTAGCCCAGGTGTTGGCGCAGCCCCTAGTTATTATTATTATTATTATTATTATTATTATTATTATTCAGCCCACTGGCCTCAAGGCGTTAAACTGTGACGCCAACTCATAACCCTTTGGTGGTAGATGCTGGGGAGGAGGGTCGTTGCGCGCGTAAAAGATCTTAAACTCCGCATATGCTGGTTGATAGCCCAGGACCCAGCAGACACCAGATTGTTATGGGTGGGGTTTCGAGGCAGCTCTAGCAACCGCGCTTGGTGTATGCACTTGCACATTCGGTGACGTCTTGCAAGAGGTTGCTGGGACTGCGGAATAACCTCGGCTTAGTGCAGTCTTGCCCTCAGGAGCTCCATCGGTGGCCCCGATCATCAGGCGAGAGACTGACACGGGGGGGTGGAGGACCTCGAACAAGGGTATTGGAGGCTTATGTCCGTTGAGGATATGCCATTAGCTGCATCAGTACGCCTCAGATATAGTAAATCTGCCTTGGAGTGTTGACTGTGACATATTTGAGGGAAATCCCGATGAAAAAACCTAGTCACACTTGCTAAACAGAGTTCCAGCCCAATGGCCTCAAGGCGTTAAACTGTGACGCCAACTCATAACCCTTTGGTGGTAGATGCAGGAGCTCCATCGGTGGCCCCGATCATCAGGCGAGAGACTGACACGGGGGGGGTGGAGGACCTCGAACAAGGGTATTGGAGGCTTATGTCCGTTGAGGATATGCCATTAGCTGCATCAGTACGCCTCAGATATAGTATTATTATTATTATTATTATTATTATTATTATTATTATTATTATATTATTGGACACCGTGATAGCCCAGTGGTCAAGTCCTACCATCTGGGCCCTGTCGCCAGTTCGATTCCCGTCGGTGCCACCAGTATTTTCATTGAACATACCGGTCCGTCTGGAAGTGTTGGAACTGCACTCGCGGGGTGTCATTAGAGCCTATCGTCAATTCTTCGTACTCCCTCACGGGTGAGACGATGGAGGCGCATGTGCAGATTTGCATCAGCCATTGACAGAGAAGCACTATTATTATTATTATTATTATTATTATTATTATTATTATTATTATTATTATTATTTGGACACCGTGATAGCCCAGTGGTCAAGTTCTACCATCTGGGCCCTGTCGCCAGTTCGATTCCCGTCGGTGCCACCAGTATTTTCATTGATCATACCGGTCTATTTCTGGACCAGTATTTTCATTGAACATACCGGCCCGTCTGGAAGTGTTGGAACTGCCCTTGCGGGGGTGTCATTAGAGCTTATCGTCAATTCTTCGTACTCCCCTCACGGGTGAGACGATGGAGGCGCATGTGCAGAAATGCATCAGCCATTGACAGAGAAGCACTATTATTATTATTATTATTATTATTATTATTATTATTATTATTATTATTATTATTATTATTATTATTATTATTATTGGACACCGTGATAGCCCAGTGGTCAAGTTCTACCATCTGGGCCCTGTCGCCAGTTCGATTCCCGTCGGTGCCACCAGTATTTTCATTGAACATACCGGTCCGTCTGGAAGTGTTGGAACTGCCCTTGCGGGGGTGTCATTAGAGTCTATCGTCAATTCTTCGTACTCCCCTCACGGGTGAGACGATGGAGGCGCATGTGCAGAAATGCATCAGCCATTGACAGAGAAGCACTATTATTATTATTATTATTATTATTATTATTATTATTATTATTATTATTATTATTATTATTATTATCCCTGAAAGGTGTTGGGTGTTGGGAGTAGGGGTGGGGGGTTTGGGGGAGGGGGAAAATGGAAATTGTGTACCCCCCCCCCCCCCCCACTCCCCACCCACCCCCCCCCCCCCACCCCTGTCGAAATAAATCATGGTTTGTGGGAACGAGGAGTTGGGAGCCCATACTTGCAGGGTAAAGGATGGTTTGCGGTGCGCGGATTGCGGTGCGCTCCGCGCACCCCCCCCCCCCCCCCCCCCACCCATTTCCCCCGCCCCTCGGGCTGGGGTTCCCGGGGGGAGAGCCCTCCGGACCCCCCTTTCCCGTCGACAGGGTACGTTCAATTGCCAGAGGTATCAGCAGAACGCAAGTATAAGCTCTGGTGGCACAAAAACCTAAAATCTCTGGTTTTTGTGCCACCCGCCAACTTTTTTTATCTCCGAAGAGAGCGCACCTAGAGGTATCGGGTACACCAAACATCAGCCTCAAACTCCCTCAGGTGTGCGCAAACGGCAGCTGGTGGCACAAGACCTCAATTTCTGGTGTGGGTGCCACCCGCGACCAAAACGGGTACGTACAATCGCCGGGCTGGGGTTCCAGGGGGAAGGAAGCCCCCCGGACGCCCCCCTGCCCCGTCGACAGGTACGTTCAATTGCCGGAGGGCGCCTGGTGGCACATGTGGGGCTGGGGTTCCCGGGGGGAGGGCCCCCCGGACCCCCCGTGCCCCGTCGACAGGGTACGTTCAAATGCCGGAGGCACCGGCAAGTGCTGCTAAAATAAAAAAAAAAACAAGGAAATTTCGCATTCAGGACACTCCCCTACCGCAAATATTTGCGTGAATTCCAAAAAATTATATCAGCATCAACATCGAGTCTGGGGCTAGCCACCCTGTCAAATATGAGCTCCCAACTCCTCCTGGTTCCCACCAACCATGATTTATAGGGATGGGGGGTGCAAAAAAGGCAAGAAAAAAGAGGAATTTTGGCATTCAGGACACCCTAACGCAAATATCTGCGTGAATTCCAAAAAAATTATACTAGCAACAAGATCGAGTCTGGGGCTAGCCACCCTGCAAATATGAGCTCTCAACTCCTCCTGGTTCCCACAAACCATGATTTATTCCGACAGGGGTGCGAAATGGGTTGGGTGGATGGGTGGGGGTGGGGCGTACACAGTTTCCATTTTCCCCCTCCCCCCAAACCCCCACCCCCTACTCCAACACCTTTCAGGGATAATAATAAATGTAATAAATTCATTATAATTAGCCTCCCCCCCCCCCCCTGCGGGGGTGGGGGTGGTGGTGGTGTTGGGGTGTGTGTGTGTGTGTGTGTGGGGGGGGGGGGGGGGGGGGGGGTTGTTGGGCGAGCTGCACGCACGTCTATGTGTGCGGATGGAGACCAGGTCAGGCAGACAAGCTTTTTTTGGTGTCTGGATCGGTCTGCACGCCCTGTGCATTCGGGAAATCCTCCGGCAGGTCCAAGCTCTCGCGCCAATGTCGAAATTCATCAACTGCCGCCTAGTACACAATGGAATGCTTTTCCGAGCCTAGACCTGGTACAAAACTGGCCGCATCCACGCGCATATGTAAACGTCTTTCCTGTGATGGGAGACATGAAAAGACGAGATATTTATGCATCCCTCCACATATGAATGGTACTTATGGTACTTGATTTGTGTGTGTGTGTGTTGTGTGTGTGTGTGTACGTACATTTATGCAAGTATGTATGTATGTATGTATGTATGTATGTATGTATGTATGTATGATATGCCATGTTATCTAAGTATGGATGCACATATACTTGTGGGCATGTGTGTACGCAGATATGCACATACATACATGCATATGGATGGGTGGATGGATGGATTGAGATCGATGGATAGATGGATTTTCTTATTTGGTGAGCTACCGCAGACTCGGCGTCGGGCAGATAGTTAGCATTATTATTCCTGCCACCACGTGCACACATGGCGCATCGCTTAGACTTGCCCTGAACTGCTATTCAAGACTAACACTTTTTATTATTCCATAAAAAACTACAAACAGCCCCCCCCCCCCCCTTCCCCCCTTCCA
>WBZZ01001587.1:55000-60000 GCA_019918135.1 Paulinella micropora
GAAGAAGAAGAAGAAGAAGAAGAAGAAGAAGAAGAAGAAAGAAGGAGAAGAAGAAGAAGGAGAAGAAGAAGGAGAAGAAGAAGAAGAAGAAGAAGAAGAAGAAGAAGAAGAAGAAGAAGAAGCTGGAGTTACTTAGTTAGGAAAGTTAGTTCGAAAGTTAGTCAGAAAGTTAGTCAGAAAGTTAGTTAGTAGTTTGTTTAGTTAGATAGTTGGCTAGTTAGTTAAGTGGTTGATTGGTTGCTTAGTTAGTTGGTTAGTTAACTAGCTAGCTTTTTAGTCAGCCGGTTAGTTAGTTAGTTAGTTAGTTTGTTTATTTGTTTGTTTGTTTGTTAGTTAGTTAGTTAGTGGATGAGTGAGTGAGTGAGTGAATGAGTGAGTTAGTTAGTGAGCTAGTGAGTTACTTAGTTACTTAGTTAGTTGGTACGTGAGTGAGTGACTGAGTGTGAGTGCGTGAGTGAATGAGTGAGTGAGTGAGTGAGTGAGTTAGTAGTTAGTTAGTTGGTTAGTTGGTTAGTTAGTTAGGTAGTTAGTTAGTTAGTTAGTTGGTTGGTTAGTTAGTTGGTTGGATAGTTAGTTAGTCAGTTAGTTAGTCAGTTAGTTAGTTAGTTAGTTAGTTAGTTAGTTAGTTAGTTAGTTAGTTAGTTAGTTAGTTAGTACGTGAGCGAGCGAGTGAGTGAGTGAGTGAGGTAGTTAGTTAGTTAGTTAGTTAGTTAGTTAGTTGGTTGGTTGGTTGGTTAGTTGGTTGGTTAGTTAGTTAGTCAGTTAGTTATTTAATTAGTTAGTGAGTACGTGAGCGAGCGAGTGAGTGAGTGAGTGAGTGAGGGGATGAGTGAGTGAGGAGAGTGAGTGAGTGAGGGGATTGAGTGAGTGAGTGAGTGGGCGAGTTTTTTAGGCTCGTACCTTGTCCCCCTCCAACCCCTCCTTCTGCCCCCCCCCCCCCCCCTCCCCGCGCCCCCCCTCCCTTTCAATTACTCTTTCCCTCCCCGCCAAGTATCCACACACAGACCATGCAGCACAATGAGAAGATACGCTGGCGCGAGTATGTATCTTATGTAATATTATGCATGTTTTGTATGTTATGTATATTATGTATTTTATGTATGTATGTTATGTATGTATTGTTATGTGTATATGTTGTGTACATATGTTATGTGTGTATTCATGTGTGTATTCATGTGTGTATGTTATGTGTGTATGTTATGCGTGTATGTTATGTGTGTGTTACGTCGGGCACGGCCTGCTCGCTGGGCAGTCGCTGTGTCTGGCGCGAAACTTGGGTCAGTTTTGTAGAAATGGAGAATGGGGAAGAGAAGATAAAATAAGCAGAAGGAAAAAAAAAAAAAAAAAAAAAAAAAAAAAAAAAAAAAAAGAGAGAGAGAGAGAGAGAAACAGTGTGAGTGATTTGCGTTAGGTGCTGCAGTTTCCTTGAGGCTGTCTCACTGACTGTCAATCGATCTCACTTGCGCCCTGTGTTGGTTATGTCTGACCTCTGCTCTCTGCTCTTGCCTTATAGCACTGTCTCCCTCGCCTCTGTCCTGCTTTGTGCTTATGTGTTTGTGTTTCCTGTTCTGTGTATTTGTTGTTTCTGTTGTTATGTGTGTTTGTGTTTGCCATTATGTATATTTGTTGTTTCTGTTGTCATGTGTACTTTTTGTTTCTGTTGTTATGCGTATCTCTTTCATTATTTCTCTCTTTCTATCTCTTTTCTTTTCTTTTATTTTTCTTTCCAAGCAGCCTAGCTGTTGAACTTTAGTTCCAGTTTTCCTTACGAGCTTGCAACGTTGTTCCCCGGGACCGAAATTCGTATGAATTAAGCTCTTGTTATTTTTGTTCATCTTCCTTTTCTCTAAACCTTGCTTACTGTAATAAAAAGAAAGAAAATTATAGTTTGTCACTACGTCTTTCTCTTTTCTTTCTTCTATTAAATCTTGCTTACTGTAATAATAATAATAATAATAATAATAATAATAATAATAATAATAGTGTATCTCCTGCCAATTGCTGAGCCAAAAGGCCATGTGCATCCAGTCCTCCATTCCATAAGGAAAGTCTCCACACCAATCGGTGGAATAAAGGAAGTGACGGCATAGAACATTACTCTAGGAGCTTTATACCAATCAGCCCATGGAAAGGACCGATGGCCTATGTACTCCCTAATAATAATAATAATAATAATAATAATAATAATAATAATAATAATCTTCTTTACCTCAATGAAACCTTGCTTATTGTGAAATATACACACACACACACACACACATATATATATACATATACATATATATATATGTATATATATATATATACATTGCTTACTGTAATAGTTAAAAAAAAAAAAAAAAAAAAAAAAAAAAAAAAAAAAAAAAGACGCGCCCTGAGTTAGTTGTGTCTGACCTCTGCATTCTGTCCTTGCCTTATTGTGCTGTCTCCCCTGCCCCTGTCTGGTTTGTCTGTTTGTCTCTATCTTTGTGTTTTGCCGTTCTTTCTTTGCATCCTTTATTTTCTATTTTTATTTCTGTTTATCTTGTTCTTGTTTTTCTCTCTTTTTTCTTTTCTCTCTCTATTATTCTTTCCAAGGAGCCTAAATGTTGCTTAGTTCCAGTTTTCCTTTAGAACAACCTGCACTGATGTTCCTTAGAACCAGATCGCATGACTATTGTTTGTTTTTACGTCTTTCGCCTTTTCTTTTTCACCATTAAACCTTGCTTTCTGTAAAATCAACTCAGGAGATCCAATGGCCTACATCCGCGCAGACTTCCAGCACAAGAGACGAGCTATCAGGCTCGCCTCTGCTTTTCCATACAAGGACTCGCGACGCGTGCGATTTGAGTAATTAGCTATTAGATTATGAACGCTAGCTCTCTGAATTAGGACATTACTTTTACTTGTGAATTATTATTACCGACTTGTTCAAAGTTCTTATTATTAAAATATTTTTGTTGTTGTTAAAAAAAAAAAAAAAAAAAAAAAAAGAGAGAGAGAAGAGAGAGAGAGAGAGAGAGAGACGAGAGGGAGAGAGAGACGAGAGGGAGAGAGAGACTAGAGGGAGAGAGAGACTAGAGAGAGAGATGATGATGAGAGAGAGATGAGAGAGAGAGAAAGAGGGAGAGAGAGAGAGAGAGAGAGAGAGAGAGAGAGAAACGAGAGGGAGAGAGAGAGAGAGAGAAACGAGAGGGAGAGAGAGAAACGAGAGGGAGAGAGAGACGAGAAGGAGAGAGAGACGAGAGGGAGAGAGAGACTAGAGAGAGATGAGAGAGATGAGAGAGAGAGATGAGAGAGAGATAGAGAGACAGAGAGGGGAGGGGGGGGGAGAAGAAGAAGAAGAAGAGAAGAAGAAGAAGAAGAAGAAGAAGAAGAAGAAGAAGAAGAAGAAGAAGAAGAAGAAGAAGAAGAAGAAGAAGAAGAAGAAGAAGAAGAAGAAGAAGATGATGATGATGAAGATGAAGAAGATGAAGAAGATGAAGAAGATGAAGGAGATGAAGGAGATGAAGGAGAAGAAGAAGAAGAAGAAGAAGAAGAAGAAGAAGAAGAAGAAGAAGAAGAAGAAGAAGAAGAAGAAGAACAAGAAGAACAAGAAGAAAACAGAACCAGATCGCATGATTATAGTTTGTATTTTCGTCTCTCATTTTTGCTTCTCAAACCTTGCTTACTGCGAAAAGAAAAGAAGAGAAAAGAAAAGAAAGAAAAAGAAAGAAAGAGCAACTGACTAGCACTCAGATTGAGATCGACAACAAAGTAGTATTGGAAAGAGAAGGTGTCGTCCCTCACTGTGTCATAGCAGAAGTAGTTTAATAGGAAGAAGCAATCTCCTTTACCGAGACTATATTCCTAAGCACAACCAGAAGACAGGCCCCCAGCGTGCCAAATAAATACAAATATAACAGGATGAAACTAAACAATTCAAAAGACCTTCAAAACTGGTAGAAGCAATTTTGACACTACTTAGACTACATTTTTTGTCGGTGGCGCCAGGCCAGGACCTTTTTTTTTCTTTTCCTGCGCGAGCTAATGTTTTTCGCAAATACCCGGTAATAGCATAAATTGGGCTAATTTAGCCGAAATAGAACCCGCATAGAACAGGCCTGGACTCTGCAGGAGAAGAGGAGTTGTGCCTCCTCGATACGAAGACAGACAAATGGAAACTGCATGCACGACAGGCATACCCGAGGAGATTTGGTTCTGCATTCTCGAGTTTCTTGAGGCGAAGCAGTTGCGCGCCTGTGGTAACCTTCTGATAGTGTAATATTGATTAAAAGTTGACTGGCTGGTATTATCAGCGACAAAATGTAAAATGACATTTATGTGGAGACTTACTGGTGCTCTCGATTGAAAAGAGATCTTTATCGAGGACTAAAACTTAACTGATTCACGATTTTTGCGTCACGATGTACGATGTACGTGAATGTATGTACAATTTATGTATGTGTGTATGTAGATATGTACATATGCATGTATGTATATGTATGTATGTATGTATGTATGTATGTATGTATGTATGTATGTATGTATGTATGTATGTACGTACGTACGTATGTATGTATGTACACATATGTATGTATGTATGTATGTATGTATGTATGTATGTATGTATGTATGTATGTACATACATATGTATGTATGCATGCATGCATGCATGCATGCATGTATGTACATTGTATGTATGTATGTATGTATGTATGTATGTATGTATGCATGTATGTATGTATGTATGTATGTATGTATGTATGTATGTAATGTATGTAATCTATGTACTGCATGTACTGTATGTACTGTATGTACTGTATGTACTGTATGTACTGTATGTACTGTATGTACTGTATGTACTGTATGTACTGTATGTAATGTATGTAATGTATGTAATGTATGTAATGTATGTAATGTGTAATGTCATGTATGTCATGTATGTCATGTATGTCATGTATACATGTCATGTATGTCATGTATGTCATGTATGTCATGTATGTCATGTATGTCATGTATGTCATGTATGTCATGTATGT
>WBZZ01001587.1:70000-80000 GCA_019918135.1 Paulinella micropora
TGGTCGCGCACAGTTTCTCTCTTCATGCATGTTTGTACCTGTACGTCTGTATGCTTAGATGTTAATCCTTTGTTTTCTCCTCAAGCTCTCCGGTATCCAGAAATTCAGGTAACCGAACGAGACCTTGCATCTTGATGCATACTTTAACAAAATATGTATGTATAAACTTAAATTGTGTAATTATGTCGGTTCTCCTCTGAATCTTTTATGTGCCTCTATGTTGCTATGTCTTCGGCGCAGGAGCGGCGCGATGAGGAGAACGACCCCAACTCCAAGCGCGAAGGCGACGCAGCTGCTGCTGCTGTGGCGGTGGACTAGGCAAGCGCGATTCCATGCGCGCCGGCGCGACCTGGTGCGGACTCTGGTTTCGACTTCACTAACTAGTTTTCGATTTCGTTCAGAAATGACTTCAAACGATCAAGTCAAAGTTCTTTTTAGAAAAGATTAAATATTGCCTTTTTCCCCACTCTATTATTATATTAATACCTTTTCCCCTTATTTCCCGTGAAACACGCACGTTGCGCCGCCGTAACTTCAAATTTGTGGACCGTCCGCCCAAGGAAGGAAACTAGTCTAAGAGCATACGGTGACGGACAACTGTGGAAACCTTTTCCAAATGTAAATTTCGGACACTTGAAATTATAAGTCGGACTTGAAGCCCTCCTTCAAGTGCTTTACCGCAGCTTCAAGTTACGCGAGCTCACCAACCGGCTCACAATCTACGTTCAGTCGTGACAGTACTTTGCATTCCAAGTAATCAAGTTGCAAGTCTGCAAACAAATAGAAATCTACGTAAATAAACAAAGTGACCTCTCAGCTACAATATTTATTACGGGTATTAATATTTCACCTGCTCTCTGGAGTCAGGACTCAATGCAGCCATAGAGAGTTTTAATAAGAGTTCGTTGTGTATTTATCGCTTGGGGTTGTATCCAAACTCACAGTTAAATAGTGCACATATCTGTAAGGACGGCTCCGGAGTCCGTTAATTTTATATTAGTAGGTATGACATCATATCTGCGAGGTTAGTAGCATAAGGTAGGTGGGGCCGTTATTCCTAAATAAACGGTGGAGCATTGGACAATTTATTAAGATTAATAAATTTTTTTTACGCAATCACTCTTTTAATAGAAACTTGCAACTCGTAGGATTGAGTGAGAAGATGAATTGTGAGAAGGAAAGGTAAACAAAAAGGGTGCTCCAAAGAGTTAAAACGAGGGGCAAACGAGAGCAAAAGAATGAAGCGTAAAAAAAAAAAAAGAGAGAGAGAGAGAGATAGAGAGAGAGAGAGAGAGAGGGAGAGAGAGGGGGGGACAAAAAAAAAAAAAAAAAAAAAAAAAAAAAAAAAAAAAAAAAAAAAAAAAAAAAAAAAAAACCTATAAGGGAGAAAGAGGACTACAAGGAAGATCACAACAGAAGTGGGGAACGATGGGGCAAGGAAAGGAGCATAATGTATCTAGTCATACCGGCCCACCCCATAGGCAATTACCTATTTTATCTATATCAGTCTAAGTGTAACGGTGAATTCAAAGCTTTGGCGGTTTGAGGATTGTGGCGCTTAGTGACGTGTTGATTATCCTATCTCTCTAATAAAGTGAAGTCCGACCCTCTCTTTGTGCAGTGCTCGATGAGCTCTCTTCGGAGATAACCTCTCGATGCGCTGACTAGAGCTTACACTTGCGTTCTGTTAGTACCATATCGACTGGGAAGGGTGTGTCCACCCGAGAACCACAACCAGGCCATTGTACGTACCCCACGCAAATTGGCACCAAAATGAATGGCTAAGAATTGTGCAGGAAGTGTTTATGCCTGTTACCTCCTGCCATTGAACGTACCCTGTCGTTTATGGAAAGGAGTGCTCCTGTGGGCCTTCCCCTTGGGAACACCAGCACCGCAATTGTACGTATCCGAAGCGAATATGCAGCCACAAAAATGAATTGCTGAGATTGATCTAAGTAAGGCTGTAAATGTGAGAATGACAGAAAAAACAATCTTTCAAGTGTTGGCGCAGCATCTAGTTATTATCATTATTATTATTATTATTATTATTATTATTATTATTATTATTATTATTATTATTATTATTATTATTATTATTATTATTACGCCTCAGATATAGTAAATCTGCCTTGGAGTGTTGACTGTGACATATTTGAGGGAAATCCCGATGAAAAAACCTAGTCACACTTGCTAAACAGAGTTCCAGCCCAATGGCCTCAAGGCGTTAAACTGTGACGCCAACTCATAACCCTTTGGTGGTAGATGCTGGGGAGGAGGGTCGTTGCGCGCGTAAAAGATCTTAAACTCCGCATATGCTGGTTGATAGCCCAGGACCCAGCAGACACCAGATTGTTATGGGCGGGGTTTCGAGGCAGCTCTAGCAACCGCGCTTGGTGTATGCACTTGCACATTCGGTGACGTCTTGCAAGAGGTTGCTGGGACTGCGGAATAACCTCGGCTTAGTGCAGTCTTGCCCTCAGGAGCTCCATTGGTGGCCCCGATAATCAGGCGAGAGACTGACACGGGGGGGTGGAGGACCTCGAACAAGGGTATTGGAGGCTTATGTCCGTTGAGGATATGCCATTAGCTGCATCAGTACGCCTCAGATATAGTAAATCTGCCTTGGAGTGTTGACTGTGACATATTTGAGGGAAATCCCGATGAAAAAACCTAGTCACACTTGCTAAACAGAGTTCCAGCCCAATGGCCTCAAGGCGTTAAACTGTGACGCCAACTCATAACCCTTTGGTGGTAGATGCTGGGGAGGAGGGTCGTTGCGCGCGTAAAAGATCTTAAACTCCGCATATGCTGGTTGATAGCCCAGGACCCAGCAGACACCAGATTGTTATGGGCGGGGTTTCGAGGCAGCTCTAGCAACCGCGCTTGGTGTATGCACTTGCACATTCGGTGACGTCTTGCAAGAGGTTGCTGGGACTGCGGAATAACCTCGGCTTAGTGCAGTCTTGCCCTCAGGAGCTCCATTGGTGGCCCCGATCATCAGGCGAGAGACTGACACGGGGGGGTGGAGGACCTCGAACAAGGGTATTGGAGGCTTATGTCCGTTGAGGATATGCCATTAGCTGCATCAGTACGCCTCAGATATAGTAAATCTGCCTTGGAGTGTTGACTGTGACATATTTGAGGGAAATCCCGATGAAAAAACCTAGTCACACTTGCTAAACAGAGTTCCAGCCCAATGGCCTCAAGGCGTTAAACTGTGACGCCAACTCATAACCCTTTGGTGGTAGATGCTGGGGAGGAGGGTCGTTGCGCGCGTAAAAGATCTTAAACTCCGCATATGCTGGTTGATAGCCCAGGACCCAGCAGACACCAGATTGTTATGGGTGTGGTTTCGAGGCAGCTCTAGCAACCGCGCTTGGTGTATGCACTTGCACATTCGGTGACGTCTTGCAAGAGGTTGCTGGGACTGCGGAATAACCTCGGCTTAGTGCAGTCTTGCCCTCAGGAGCTCCATCGGTGGCCCCGATCATCAGGCGAGAGACTGACACGGGGGGGTGGAGGACCTCGAACAAGGGTATTGGATGCTTATGTCCGTTGAGGATATGCCATTAGCTGCATCAGTACGCCTCAGATATATAATTATTATTATTATTCAGCACAATGGCCTTACGGCGTTAAACTGTGATGCTAACTCAAAGCCATTTGGTGGATGATGCTGGGGAGCAGGGTCGTTGGGCGCCTGTCGAAGATCTTAAACTCCGCTATGCCGGTTGATAGCCAGTGGACCCAGCGGATACCAAATTGTTATGAGTGGGGTTTTGAGGTAGTTCTAGCAACCATGCTTGGTGTACGCACTTGCACATGCGGCAACGTTTTGCAAGAGGTTGTTAGGACTGCGCAATAACCTCTGCTTAGTGTAGTCTTGCCCTCAGGAGCTACATCGGTGGCCCTTATAATCAGTAGAGAGACTGACTAGGTGGGGATGGAGCACCTCGAACAATGGCATGAGCCTCAGCTGCATCAGTATGCCTTAGTGTTTGACTGTGATATATTTGATGGTAACACATGATGATAAAAACTTAGTCACGCTTGTTTATCAGAGCTCCAGCACAATGCTTGACTGCGTTAAAATGTGATGCCAACTCAAAACTATTTGATGGATGATGCTGGGGAGGAGGGTCGTTGTGCGCATGTCGAAGATCTTAAACTCCGCTATGCCGGTTGATAGCCAGTGTAACCAGCGGATACCAAATTGTTATGGGTGGGGTTTTGAGGTAGTTCTAGCAACCATGCTTGGTGTACGCACTTGCACATGCGGCAACGTTTTGCAAGAGGTTGTTGGGACTGCGGAATAACCTCGGCTTAGTGTAGTCTTGCACTCAGGAGCTCCATCGGTGGCACCTATAATCAGTTGAGAGATTGATTAGGTGTGAATGAAGCAACTCGAACAAGTGCATGGAGGCTCATGTCCGGAAACGGATCGTGCCATCAGCTGCATCAGTATGCCTTAGAGGAAGTATATTATTATTATTATTATTATTATTATTATTATTATTATTATTATTATTATTATTATTATTATTATTATTATTATTATTATTATTGGACACCGTGATAGCCCAGTGGTCAAGTTCTACCAATTGGACACAGTGATAGCCCAGTGGTCAAGTTCTACCATCTGGGCCCTGTCGCCAGTTCGATTCCCGTCGGTGCCACCAGTATTTTCATTGAACATACCGGTCTATTTCTGGACCAATATTTTCATTGAACATACCGGCCCGTCTGGAAGTGTTGGAACTGCCCTTGCGGGGGTGTCATTAGAGCTTATCGTCAATTCTTCGTACTCCCCTCACGGGTGAGACGATGGAGGCGCATGTGCAGAAATGCATCAGCCATTGACAGAGAAGCACTATTATTATTATTATTATTATTATTATTATTATTATTATTATTATTATTATTATTATTATTATTATTATTATTATTATTATTATTATTATTATTCAGCCCAATGGCCTTACTGCGTTAAACTGTGATGCCAATCCATAACAATTCGGTGGTATGCTGGGGAGGAGGATAGTTGATGCCTCATAAAAGATCTTTAACTCCGCCATGCTGGTTGGTAGCTCAGGACACAGTTGTCTGCCAAATTGTTATGGATGAGGTTTTGAAGCAGTTCTAGCCGCCATGCTTGGTATATGCACTTGCACATTCGGCGAGTTTTGCAAGACGTTACTGTAACTGCGGAGTAACATTAGCTTAGTGCGGTCTTGCCCTCAGGAGCTCCATCGGTGGCCTTGCTTACCAGTCGAGAGACTGGCCAGCAAAGGGTGATTGGAGGACCTCGAACAAGGGTATTGTAGGCTTATGTCCGGACACGGATACTGCCATGCAGCTGCATCAGTACGCCTTAGAGAAACAATATTATTATCATTATTATTATTAGGGAGTACATAGGCAATCGGTCCCTTTCCATGGGCTGATTGGTATAAAGCTACTAGAGATGTTCTATGCAGTCACTTCCTTTATTCCACAGATTGGTGCGGAGACTTTCCTTATGGAATGGAGGACTGGATGCACATGGCTTTTTGGCTCAGCAATTGGCAGACGATACATACATACATACATATTATTATTATTATTATTATTATTATTATTGCCCTGTCGCCAGTTCGATTCCCGTCGGTGCCACCAGTATTTTCATTGAACATACCGGTCTATTTCTGGACAAGTGTTTTCATTGAACATACCGGCCCGTCTGGAAGTGTTGGAACTGCCCTTGCGGGGGTGTCATTAGAGCTTATCGTCAATTCTTCGTACTCCCCTCACGGGTGAGACGATGGAGGCGCATGTGCAGAAATGCATCAGCAATTGACAGAGAAGCACTATTATTATTATTATTATTATTATTATTATTATTATTACTGACACAGTTGTCAAGTTTACATTATAGTATTGTACCTGGGACCTGTCGCCAGTTCGATTCCCGTCGTTGCTAGTATTTTCAAAGTGTCTTTTCTTTGAAGATATTGGTCTGTCTGGAAGGCTTGGAGCTGCCCCGCGGGGGTGTCAGTAGAGCTATCAGTCAAATCTTCGCACTCCCCTCGCGTGTGAGACGATGGAGGCACATGCGCAGATTTGAATCCACTATTGACAGAAACATTATTATTATTATTATTATTATTATTATTATTATTATTATTATTATTATTCTTATTATTATTATTACTACTACTACTACTACCACTACTACTACTACTACTACCACTACTACTATTTCTATTATTATCACTACTACTACTACTACTACTTCTTCTTCTTCTTGTATATTTGTAGCTATGTTGAAAAAAGGATTGAGAATTGTAATAGTATATTATGCGGCTAGCCACAAATTTGACGTGTTTTGCGGGCGAGCCGGGCCGGCGAGCCCGCAAAACACGTCAAATTTGGGGTGCAGCATATTTAGTTTTATCGGTAACCTGACCACGTTTTGTGGAGGTGACCGATAAAATGAAAATGCTATTTGTGTTGAGCACCGCTGACAAAAGCCAATCATGCTTTTGCGTACACGGGTGCATGCAAACGTGCAAACATTTGTACATACAATATATGATACTTTAAAACCCTTTCTACAGTCTCCACTTCAATATCCTCAATTTATTACCATGTCTACTCTTTTCTTGTATTAGGTCAGATAAAGTGAAGCTTTCGTAGAACGCTGTAGATATTTCAGTAACAGAAGAAAATTTAACCTAAAGACTGAATCCTTCCCTTAAGTGAATTACGCTTTCTCTGCATCCGTAAGTATTTAGTACGTTTCAGTCTGTGTGCGAATGTGCAAACGTAAGTGTATGTCCAGGTGCAGGCTATGTTTCGGTTCGCTGCTCTGGCATCAATCCCTCCAGCATCTTCTCTAAGTCCTCCACCGTGGCCTCCTCCTGCGTCTCCTCGCGTTGCATTAACCGCAACCGGGCTTGCTCTCTCAGGCTGGGCTCTAGCGCCTCGAAGCCCCAGAGTTCTTGCTCCATCCTCACCCACCACTCCTCCTTGCGCCACTCGTCCCCAACCAACTCTCCATCGGGCCCAATACCCGCCACCTGTGCATACATATGGCTGGCAGACCCCGGCGATGCTGCTGGCTGCACACACACCCAACGCATCCATGTGATTGCTCTCTACCCGAAACCAGCATCTCCCAGCTCCAGATTGCATACACGACTATACACCACTCAACCAATCCGTAAGTAGGCATATGACATACATGATAGAAACTTAAAGGTGCAGGTGATGTATATCCCAGATCGCTTGAGGGGAACACGACGGGCTGATGCCAAGTCGAATCCCCCCCCCCCCCTTTATGGTTATTATTATGATTATTATGATTATTATTATGATTATTATTATGATTGTGATTATGATTATTATTATGATTATTAATTTATTAATTAAAATACTTCTCCCTCCAAACTCTTGCAAGGTGCTCAACCAATTTGGCCCCTCTACCAGTGATATTCGAGTTCCAGTTGTGAAGCTCATTCCCCATATAGCCGCATGTTACTCAACACACGCATATGGAAAGACTGACCTCTGTCTTTTCGGGCGTGCTGCCTGTGGAGTCCTACACAAAGAAGAAGAGAAGGAAGGCATGGAATTTATCGACAAGATAAAGAAGAGGTTTATCTATATCCCCCCCCGGCCGGCGGCTTACGCTGGCTATTTTTATCTATATCATATACGTACGTATACAAACACTTACATATGAAGAAAGGAAAACACGAACAGAGCAAGCCAGCGAGAGAGCGAGGCAAGGCAGAGTAGGGCAGAGAGAGAAAAGAGAGAGAGAGAGAGGGGGGGGGGGAGGCGGGGCCAGAGAAAGAGAGAGAGAGAGAGGGCGGGAAGTGGACGGCTAGCTCGGGTGGCAGGTCGAAGTTGCCGGAACTGGGGGAAGGCGCCAGGGCAGATAATTCGCTCAGCTGGTTCGCTGTCATACTGTCGCTGGCAGGCAAAAAGTCAGCCGCCTCGTGCTCACCGTGCAAGCCGCCCATGTCAGGGGCCTGGGCAGTATGTGAATCCGGCACGCTAGAGAAGGAATTCGAGGCGGGCATGGCGTCCATGTCCTGCCAGCTCTCTTCCTCGCTATTTTTGCGCTTTTTCCGCACCTTGTCCTTCTTCTGCTTGCCTTTCTTAGCCTTCTGCTTGCCTTTGAGCCTGCCCTTTCCTTTGATGCCCCCGTAGGTGGGAGAGCTTGATTCTTCGTCTAACACACAAGCGCGGTAGGGAGATGACATTATGTACGCATGTATGTAATACTAGGCGTACTTCTTCATTTTCCTGCATATGTGCGTATGTATATATACTGCAGACAGACAGACAGACACACACAGACACACACAAAATACACATATACATGTAATAATATAAAACCATGTGCAAATATATATATATATAATATATATATATATATATATATATAAATACAAGCATATATTACATAACTGCACACATAGTCTTAGATTGAATATTAGTTCCATTTGATCGCAAGATAAGGCGTGTGACGGCGCATTCTCTTGAACAGCGGTTGATGATAGTATGGAAAATGAATGCTCGGCACTGACCGGTTGTGGAGAGTGCAGAAGGAGCGGTGGCAGTGGCCGCAGCTGCAGACATGAAGAAGCGGGCGGAAGGGGAGAGTGCAGAGGATTCGGAACTTGCTGCTAAGGAGTCGAAGGCTGGGGAAGAAGAAGTAGCTGAAGAATCGAAGGCAGGGGAGGGAGAAGAGAGTGGAGCGGGCGCGCTGACACTGGTACCAGCAGAGTCCAAGGTGGCAGGGGGCGCAGAGAGAGAGGAAGCAGCAGTTGCTTCAGGAGAGACGAGGTCCAGGGAGGACACAGCAGCGGCAGGCAATGAAGCGGAGGCTGCTAAGGAGTCGAAGGCTGGGGAAGAAGAAGTAGCTGAAGAATCGAAGGCAGGGGAGGGAGAAGAAAGTGGAGCGGACGCGCTGACACTGGTACCAGCAGAGTCCAAGGCGGCAGGGGGCGCAGAGAGAGCGGAAGCAGCAGTTGCTGCAGCAGAGACGAGGTCCAGGGAGGACACAGCAGCGGCAGGCAATGAAGCGGAGGCAGGCGAGGATGTGGGAGCAAGAGTGGCAGGAGACGGGTGCGACTGCGACGGCGTGCCGACAGAAACAGGCGAGGGAGAAGGGGAGGGGGCCTCCGCCGACGCAGCCGAAGGAGAGTCTGAGGCGCCTAAGGGGGAGGTGGGGATGGAAGACGACGACTCAACGGTGCTCTTGCCATGGCCCTCGCCCGAAGGCACCACACCTGGCGACAGAAAAAAAAAAAAAAAAAAAAAAAAAAAAAAAAAAAAAAAAAAAAAAAACTTCGAATAGGAGCCCCCCCCCCCCCCCATTTTTTTTCTTCTATATTTCTTCCCCCGGAAATTCTAAATATGACTATTCTGATCACATCTAAATAATAATAATAATAATAATAATAATAACAAAAATAATAATAATAATAGTAATAATAATAATAATAATAATAACATACGTAATAATAGTGCTTCTCTGTCAATGGCTGATGCATTTCTGCACATGCGCCTCCATCGTCTCACCCGTGAGGGGAGTACGAAGAATTGACGATAAGCTCTAATGACACCCCCGCAAGGGCAGTTCCAACACTTCCAGACGGGCCGGTATGTTCAATGAAAATACTGGTCCAGAAATAGACCGGTATGTTCAATGAAAATACTGGTGGCACCGACGGGAATCGAACTGGCGACAGGGCCCAGATGGTAGAACTTGACCACTGGGCTATCACGGTGTCAACATACGTAATAATAATAATAATAATAATAATAATAATAATAATAATAATAATAATAACAAAAATAATAATAATAATGTATGTATCTCCTGCCAATTGCTGAGCCAAAAGGCCATGTGCATCCAGTCCTCCATTCCATAAGGAAAGTCTCCACACCAATCGGTGGAATAAGGAAGTGACGGCATAGAACATTACTCTAGGAGCTTTATACCAAT
>WBZZ01001587.1:82500-85000 GCA_019918135.1 Paulinella micropora
TAATATAATATAATATGATATAATATAATATTAATATAATATAATATAATATAGTATAATATAACACAATACAATACAAAAAAATATAATATAATATAATATAATATAATATAATACAATATAATATAATATAATATAATATAATATAATCTAATCTAATATGTAATATAATATAATATAATATAATAATATATATAATATAATATAATATAATATAATATAATATAATACAATATAATATAATGCAATATGTAATACAATGTAATATGATACGATTAAACGTATCATAACAAAACATAAACATAACATGACATCACTCAACAAAAAACATAACATAAACATATGAAGTAAAATCGCACGTAGGCGCATGGCACATACGCCCGCTTTGGCGAAAGAAGACATCCGCCGTTGGATCTGCGGCTTCTTCTGCGCCGGCGAGGGCCCGCTTCCATTTTGCTGTTTTTGCTTGCCACTTTCCGCGCCCGGCCCGCTCGGTAAAACCTCCTGAGCGAACGAAACGCCTGGTTTCGCTACAAATAGTTCATACACAGACACACACGGATAGAATTATGAATGTAATGTACATATATACAACTTACTTTTTAGGTATCAATACATACATATACAGAGGCGCATTTACATATCAGAAGAAGAAGAAGAAGAAGAAGAAGAAGAAGAAGAAGAAGAAAGAAGGAGAAGAAGAAGAAGAAGAAGAAGAAGAAGAAGAAGAAGAAGAAGAAGAAGAAGAAGAAGAAGAAGAAGAATGAAGAAGAGGAATGAAGAGCAGAAGCAGACCTGCCAAGGCGGCAAGGTCGGATGTGCTGGCAGCGGAAGGGACACCCGTGAAGGACGTGGAGGGGCCCAACCGGGCGCTGTTGTGGCTGTGTGGCTGTGTGTTGGGGTCCCAGTTCTCCGAGCGAGGGGGTATTGTGTCTGCGGCCGGATCCCTGCCTTGCCCCTCCAGCCCGTGCGCGACAGGGCGGGACGGCGAGGTTTGTACGCGGGCGCGAGTTGCCGCATCTGGGTGGGAGGAGGAGGGCGATGGCAGGGGGAAGGAAGAGATGACGTCAGATGCGGGACCCGCCGGCCCAGCGGGCAACGGCTGGGGGGCGGACTTGGAGGGGGAGGGCGGGGAGGAGGCTTGAGGAGTGATCAAGGCGGAGGACGTGTCGCGGAGCTGCTGGCGAGAACGCTGCGCGTTTTCATCCTGGCGGGGAGATGAGATGCAGAGAGAGAGAGAGAGAGAGAGAGAGACGAGGGGGGGGGGGGGGGGGGGGGGGGGGGGGGGGGGGGGGGGGGAGGTGTGGACTTAGAGAAGTATTTTGGACAGATCACAATTTTATCAAGACATGCTAAGCAAAACAGAGATATTCCCCCTCCCCCCCACCAGAACCACCACCACCACCAAAAAACACACAGAGGAAGCCAACAAGCCAAGCACGCCCCTCCCGAGCACCTCGGATTCGGTCTCGGCGTCGCTGTCGGCCGCGCTCGGGGAGATGGGCGCGGTTTCAGCAACCAGGACCGGGACGGCCGAGGCGGTATGGGCGGGCGGCTCGGGCTGGAGGGTGGGAGCCGGGAGAGGGGAACTGGTGGAGCAGGTCGCGGGGGTGAGCTGTTGGGGGCAGAGCGGGGCAGAGGCTGCAGCATGTGGGGAAGCGGGGGGTGAGGCTTCCGAAGCGGAGCTGTCGGGGTCCTCGCCAGGATCAGCATGAGCATGGCTGTCGAGCGCTGCAACGATGATGGTGGGCCGGTGCTTCCTGTCGCTGCCCGGCTGCGGCGAGCTGCGCGGAGTGCTGCCGCCCGCTCCCTCTTTCGTGGTCACAAACAGTTCGCGCACGGAGTTGCTCTTTAAGCTGAACAGGCTTTTACGCCGCTCGAGGCCGTTCCGCTCGGTGCTGTTTGCCTTGCTCCCCGCATGGTTGTTAACCTCGACGGCAGTCGTCGCAGTGCCGACCGCAGCGTCTTTGACCGTACTCTCCACGGCCGGCGCCGCAGCGGCCTCGGCGTCGGGGCCTGGCTGGGCATGGCTAGATGTGGAGCGGGAGTTGGGGGTGGAGTCTCCCGAGCGTGCGCTTATGCTGCGTGTAGCATCCTGCTGTGAAAAACTGGGCTGATTGTCAAGTTCCTCCACCAGCGTGGCGCCTGTATGGACCAGGTGGCCCTCGGCCTTGCAGGTCACGCAAACCACTTTGACGCTGCTGTACTGGTCCGGGTCATCGGTCCCGTTGCCGACTGGTGCTCCAGTCTGTGTTTCCGGCTTCACGATCAAACGGGACAGGCTCTTCTTGCGCTTCAATAATGAGTATTTGCCGGTCGGGGAGGAGTAGACGCAGCTTTTGCGGCAGATGACATGGCCGCACACGTCGCAGTGCGCCACAGCCCCCCGCCCGAACAGGCCTTTGAAGGAACGGCGGCAGATATGGCACTCCTTGGCCTCGCCAAAGGAGCTCTGATAGATGGGTGCGGGGATCGCGCCGTCCCCATCCTCACCCAGGAC
>WBZZ01001587.1:100000-110397 GCA_019918135.1 Paulinella micropora
TCTTCTTTTCTGTGGTTTTTTCTTTCTGTTGTCTTTTTTGCTCTCTCTCTCTCTCTCTCTCTCTCTCCCTCTCTCTCTCTCTGTATGTGTGTGTATGTGTGTGTGTGTGTTGCATGGCAGGGCAAGGGTTGAAGCATTTTTGCCTGAGCTTGAATGAATTATTTTGTATGTACGCTTAACGTCAGTACATCCGGCTGGGCACGAGTGAACTTGATCAAGGCTCAAGGCGAGTGAGATACTGAGATCACGCGGCCTGAGGCTCCAAATATTTGAATCTATGCTTTGTCATGATTTCCTATATTCTTGTTATGGAGACCCGGTGGCTCTTATACATTAAATGCGGCCGCAGAAGAAGTTCTGGCAGGTATGAACTTCAGGTGACCGTCCACCGTGAGTCGCCGGGAGCAATCAAAGTCAAATATCAAAGTTCAAACAACGTGCTCCGCTGGTGGCACTGATATTATATACTGCAAGGCCCCCCGGTTGAGCGGAAGTTCTCAAAGGTCGCACCGAAGATAGACTTTAACCCTTCGTCCGTTACACAACTTATACGAGCGATAATCGCTTACACGAGCGACTAAAAAATTTTCTTCCTTTTTGATGGGAAAGACTGTCATCATGTTTGGAAAATTCACCGCAAAAATGACACTATATGTTATTGAGGTAACCAGGCTCATCTGGCTACACTTAACGCGTGGATCTTCAAGAGATGGTGTTGATGTAGAGTGGGAGCTCACCTGGCTACACTTCAACACATCAGGACATGCAAAAAAAATTACATAGACAGCTATTTGCGGGTGTCAGCGTACAAAAAACTCCGCCGAATATTGCGACGCATTTCACGAGAGCTTTTTCCACCCTCAGGGGATGCTGACCCGTCAGTTTTTGGAAAGAGTAGTGATCCTTTTGAGCTAAAATTTTACTATGACAATGTTATAGAGAACACACAAAATGACTTGGGAATCATATTTTATATTTGCTCATACTATGTTGGTTTTGTCTCGTCAGACACTCATTAAAAAATGACTGTGACCACAGTGAACTAAAAAATGCTGTCAAATGATCATTTTCGGGCCGACACATTTTTCAGGGGCCGACACATAATTTTTATCTATGCCGGCCCACGTCACGATATCGGTGAGATGTGTTCACATGGCTGTAGTTGCCTGAGTAGTCTCCAGTGCGTGATGGCTTCTCTCTGCGATGATCACTCATCGTAGGCGGTCTGGTGAAACAGACGTGTCGAATCCCGATTCCCTAAGCAGTGATATTAATAATGATGCTGGCCGGGTTTCAACACTTAACCGGTTTGCCACTTTTGGGGATCTAAAGCCACGTTTGTGGATCCGATCCAATTTCAAGTTTTTTTATCCCTTGTAATGCCACCAACGATAGCTCGTAAAAAGTCGGTAATACAACCAAACACAATCCTCAAAATATGAGAATGATGTCTCGTTATATTAGCTCAGTGAAGCCAAAAAGGAAAACGGCAACAGACCAGGAATAAAATTGCATCAGGTCCACTGATGATCCTGACAAATAATACTGAAAAACAAGCTGGTGCACCTGTCACCAGGAAAAGGTACTTTTTACCTGCTATCCGGGGGGTGATGCCTATAGTACCCCCTCCCGATTTTATGACGGAAATAGCATTTTCGTCATACACCTTCTGATTTCTTTCTGCAAATAGTATGCGCTATGGAGTCATGCCACACAGCGCATCGACCCACGGATAGACGCTAAAAGACGATAAATATATCCTCATACGGCACGTCAAAGCGGATTCTCCAGCCATTCTTGTAGATTTTTGAACTCCTTCCCCTCAATCTCTTTTTTTTTTTTTTTTTTTTTTTTTTCGGCAGAATGTCAAGAACAAACGTACTATTAATAAAAAAATACAAGCAACGTGGTGCTGTAGTACGATATCCCCTTTGATCTCCTTCTTCTTACCATTATCATTATTATTATTATTATTATTATTCTCATAACCCTTTGGTGGTAGATGCTGGGGAGGAGGGTCGTTGCGCGCGTAAAAGATCTTAAACTCCGCATATGCTGGTTGATAGCACAGGACCCAGTCGACACCAGATTGTTATGGGTGGGGTTTCGAGGCAGCTCTAGCAACCGCGCTTGGTGTATGCACTTGCACATTCGGTGACGTCTTGCAAGAGGTTGCTGGGACTGCGGAATAACCTCGGCTTAGTGCAGTCTTGCCCTCAGGAGCTCCATCGGTGACCCCGATCATCAGGCGAGAGACTGACACGGGGGGGTGGAGGACCTCGAACAAGGGTATTGGAGGCTTATGTCCGTTGAGGATATGCCATTAGCTGCGTCAGTACGCCTCAGATATAGTATAGTATTATTATTATTATTATTATTATTATTATTATTATTATTATTATTATTATTATTATTATTATTATTATTATTATTATTATTATTATTATTATTATTATTATTATTATTATTATTATTATTATTATTATTATTATTATTATTAGGGAGTACATAGGCCATCGGTCCTTTCCATGGGCTGATTGGTATAAAGCTCCTAGAGTAATGTTCTATGCCGTCACTTCCTTTATTCCACCGATTGGTGTGGAGACTTTCCTTATGGAATGGAGGACTGGATGCACATGGCCTTTTGGCTCAGCAATTGGCAGGAGATACACTATTATTATTATTATTATTATTATTATTATTATTATTATTATTATTATTATGGACACCGTGATAGCCCAGTGGTCAAGTTCTACCATCTGGGCCCTGTCGCCAGTTCGATTCCCGTCGGTGCCACCAGTATTTTCATTGAACATACCGATCCGTCTGGACCAGTATTTTCATTGAACATACCGGCCCGTCTGGAAGTGTTGGAACTGCCCTTGCGGGGGTGTCATTAGAGCTTATCGTCAATTCTTCGTACTCCCCTCACGGGTGAGACGATGGAGGCGCATGTGCAGAAATGCATCAGCCATTGACAGAGAAGCACTATTATTATTATTATTATTATTATTATTATTATTATTATTATTATTATTATTATTATTATTATTATTATTATTATTATTATTATTATTATTATTAATATTCACAGGGAGATCGTAAGTACATTGTCTTTTTTAATGACATACCCTTGTATAAGGCGGATATCCTATGATATAGTATTAGGGGGCCAGTCCTAATAGCTATATCCGAAGTCGAGGTGTATGTACCCGACCCTGCGATATACCGACACAAGTAGAGATTGACCGTGCTCAGGTACGACAGTATATAATCTATCGTAAAAAATAATTTAATGAAAGTTTCGGAGAACATTTCATTTTCGAGAACATCATCCCAGGACTTGGAAATGGTCATACCCGGAACACCATCGCCCAATACACTAGCGATCCCCGTATACGGTGTAGTATCATCGTCGATCGACCTTTCGCACTCGTATGTTGCGATCGAATGCCAAGTTATATCACTGAGTCTTTTTAATATTCATATTGATAACTGATAATGCATGATCAAATCATGATACGCCGTGGGCAATCAACCAGTTTGTTTGAGACGCATAAAGAAAAATAATTTCTTTGTCACTGCCTTCGTCGTCTGGCGCGGATTTCTTTGCCTGGTGGAAGACCACCAACAAAAGTCAGATCGAACTTTGACTGTTCGAGAATGTCCCAGATTTTATTAGGGATTCCGCCCAACGATAATTCAAAAAGGGACATCAAGCACTCCTCTTGGCAGTGTCTGAATGGTCCACGCAGTGTAATCCTTGTCTCTGGGAGTAATTGTATCATCCCATGTCTCGAGACTTTTTGCGTCTTTATATACTGGCAGATAATGTCTTGCCTTTGGATCCTCAACCGGGTCCATACTTATCCAAAACTGGAGTATCGGTTGTACTATTTTTGCGGCTGATGATATTTTGAGTGTCCGTGTGACACACATCTGTCGTGGGACCGCCACGACCCGCATCAAGTATAAGTCTGAGAGAGTGTCATCAGCGACATGTTGTTCCGCTGGTCTCATCAGATAGAAAGCATCTTTCACCCATGCGATGGTTGCTATCGCATCGCCTTCCTTCCATCGCTCATGGACAATCTCAACGTTGCCCGCGTTTGGGTCAGTGTCCGTCCCCTCCTCCTCCTGGTGGACGTCCTTTGATCCCATCGACCTCATCGCCTTCCTCGGTTGGTCGTTGATAAGATCATTCCGCGCTCTCCTTAGCTGCGCCTCTGTGATCTTCTCCTTCTTTCCGCTATGCTCTCGCGGAGACTTAGACTGAGTCCCCACCGCGCTTATGCGGTCAGTCTTCTCCTTACTGTCCACCTCACTCTCCTCCTTCTCAGCTATCGGTGCCCGATAAGCATCGTCTTGATCTATGCCAGCCTCCTTGTGGATGGGCGGCACCTCTTTGAAATCGTCCTTCATCCGTTTTAACGCCTCCTCAACGGATTCATCTTCCAATAAGAAGGGATCATACTTAATCAGCCTTCTTACATTCACAATTTGCACCTTCCCTCTACCCCTGATCTTGTAGTTCAGAGGTCCCGTCTGTTCCATAATCTGATAAGGTCCTTTCCAGTGAGTGAACAGCTTAGAGCTGACTCCTTTCGGGACCTGAGGATGATACAACAGTACAATATCCCCAACCTGAAACTTGATCTGATCCAAGTGCGCTTGTCGCACCCCTTCAGCATCAGTCTTTCGGCGCTCCGCCTCTCTATGCGCCCTGACTATTTGTTCCGCCTCCATCTTCACTCTAAGTCTCATCCCAAACAACTCATCCGCATCCGCCCAAGTGTCTTTTGGGTGAAGGAGCGAAGTCGGGATATCAGGCTCACGCCCATATACTAACTGATATGGCGAGATTGAGCTCTTCGAGCCTCCTAACGCCGTAGAGGGTAGACAGTTCATTGCAAACGCAAATGATGGTGCTGCCTCGACCCATGCTCTTTGATTCTCCTTCTTCGTGCAATACATCTTTAGTGAGGCTTTGAGGCGTCTGTGTACCCGCTCGATTTTCCCATTTGCTCGCGGGTTATAGGCACTAACATATTTCCATTTCATCCCGTAATACTTAGATAGTTTGTCGATGACCTCGTTATTAAAGTCCGAGCCTCGATCAGAACATATCTTTTTTGGTACTCCGATCTGTGAGATGATCCTATCGATCAGCGCCTCGGCCGTCGTCTTGCCGGTAACGTCTTTGACAGGGATGATCCACACATAGTTGGTGGCTCTGTCAATAGCCGTGAGGAGGTATTTGTAACCATCCTTCGATTCTGGGAAAGGTCCCACATGATCAATGTGTATAAACTCAAACATCCCCGCATGAAGAGGAAATTCGCCAATCAGGCCGAAATTTGCCTTCAGTGGTGTTTTGTTTATCTTGCACGGGATGCATGCATCCACCGCCTGATCTATCTCCTCCTTCATCTTCTTCCACCAGAATCGCCTCGCTACGAACATGTGAGTTCGTTGTCGACCCGGATGCGCCAAAAGTGGGAAATTGTGGGCTGCGACAAATATAAATCATCTCAGACTCTCCGGTACCCAAAGGGTCCATTTGTCCGGCTGTGACGCATAGCGACCGTGAAGGCCCTTGTACATCTCTCCATCCCGTCTCCTTCATCTGATCTTTGATCGCTTTCGTCATCTTCAGCTCATCCGAGTTCTGATATAACTGTATGAGTTCCTTAAACTCCGGATCTTGAGCCTGTTGTTGCCTCCATGCGGTAGGCGAGGCTATATGGATAGTACCATCTTCTAGCCGTATCCCGATTCTTTCCGGGTCATCGTCTAGGTCACTTCTCCGCTCTTGAGGAGGCTCCGCATAAACATCCTGCGTCTCCTCTTCCTTTCTTATGTTCGCCTTCGCATTCTCATATACCTCATAGGACCACTCAGCGTCCTCCTGGGTATGTAGCTCACAACATATCCCGTGATCCGGGCCTTGTGGACTGTACCGTAGACCTGTGCGGTCATATCGGACTCCACTCGCCATCTCCATCGCCTCAATGTGGCTGACCTCATACACCTTGTCAGTGGACAAGTCTTCCATCTCCACCGTGGACACCAACGCCGATACTTCTGAGTTAAACTCTAGCCTAGAGAGGCTATCAGCGACCACATTTCGCTTCCCCGGTAGATGGACCATTGTAAAATCGAAACAAGACAAGAACGCTTGCCACCGCGCCAGCCGTCCAGTCTGTTCATGATTCATCAACCATAACAGGTTATGATGATCAGTTCTGACAGTAAATTGAGGTCCTCCCCACAAATACTCTCTGAGCCTCTTGAGGGCCTACACCACCGCTAACGCCTCTCTTTGCCTTGTGCAATAGTTTCTCTCCGCCGCACACAACTTCCTACTAATAAACATGATTGGGTGTAATTTCTTCTCCTCATCCTCTTGTTGTAATACAGCTCCAATCGCAAACTTAGATGCGTCTGTATTGACTACGAATTGTTTCGTAAGGTCGGGCATCGTTAACACCAGTCCTCCGTCTTTCAGGTCTTTATAAATAAGATCTTTGAGCGCACGAAACGCTTGCAAAGCCTCTTCGCCCCACTTCTCAAAGTCTCCAAAATCTATCATTTTCTCCAACTTAGCCCGTGTTGCACCCCAATCGGGTATAAACTGGCTATAGTATTGCGCCATCGCAAGGAATGAGTGCAATTCAGTGCGGTTCTTTGGTATCGGTCGATTCATAATCTCCTCCCTCTTCTCTTTGGATATCGAGACTCGATTATGGGAGATCTCGTACCCTAAGTATGTCACACTCGTCTTGGCAAGTTGACACTTCTTTAGATTGCACTTCAGGCCAAAAGCTCCGATGCGCCTGAATATATCGGACAAATGATCGATATGCTCCTCCATTGTGTTAGAGTATACGATAATGTCATCGATATAGCAAAATGCATATTCTCCCGCCTTCTGTCCCCGCCCTCTCATAAAGCCTCCGTCA
The DNA here is from genome assembly GCA_019918135.1 of Paulinella micropora. NCBI lineage: Eukaryota > Cercozoa > Imbricatea > Euglyphida > Paulinellidae > Paulinella > Paulinella micropora. The sequence continues at coordinate 106,963 of WBZZ01001587.1, forward strand.
GACAAATCATCGTACTGACTGCTCAACATCTTCTGCATCGCCTTCTGGAAAAGTCCTGGGGCTTGCTTGAGGCCCATCGGAAGCACTTTCCATTGGTATATTTCCATACCCACCACAAACGCCGTCAGCCATCTGGACTTTTCCTCCAGTGGTATCTGCCAGAAGCCATTCTTAAGGTCAATGACCGAATAGAATTTTGCATTCCGCAGTACTCTCCTTCCTTCTTCTAATGTCGGGAGAGGTTTCTCTCTTCCTCCAGCACCTTGTTAACACGAGCATAGTTAACTGTCAGGCGCCATTCTCCTCCTGGCTTCGGCACTATTCTCGGTTGTGAGACTATTGGAGATGTTGATCTCTCAATAAAGTCCTCATTAAGCAGCTGTCTTGCTAGCTCCTCCGCTATCTTCGCCTCATGTATACTCAAATTCGCCCTTTGTGGTGCCGGTGACGGCTCCGCACCCGGTATTTTGTAAATAACCGCAGTGAAATCTTCAGGCTTGACACCACCCCTGCATGTGGAGGGTCAAAAATTTCCTTGTTCGCCTCTAATTTGGCTTTTAAAAGCTCCTTCTCCTTCTCCGTGCCTACTCCTTCTTCCAATATTTTCCGCGCCGCCGCTTGAAAATCTTCATCAGACATCTGCTTATGTTGCTTGAGGGTTCTCTGTCCTCCTCCAAGCCTAAGTCCTCTTCCGAGACATCATCTAGGCCCGTCTTTTCATACGTGACCGTGTCCGGCTCATCATCTTTACCGAGCTCCACCAGCATGTCAATGAGTCTCGCGTATTGCAAAGGAACTTTACGGGTGTAAAAACCATCAAAGCATGTGAATGCTTGCGGTATCAATTTCAACTTGTCGAGGTCTCTGAGCTTCCGCTTGTATGCACTGCTCTGCTCACGAGTTCCCATACGACAAGCCACCACTAGCTGTTGCTTGCGAGAGGGTACCGGTATAGGATGATCAATAAGCCGGTCCCTTATTTCCTGCGCCCATATCGCCTTCTCATTATATGGCAGGATGATAGTATACTGCTTATTATTTTCAAATAAAGTCCGTAAGCATTTCTTCACTTCCGTTAGTGAACGCGGTCACGTGGGCTCGTCACCCCAGAAATCAGTAATACAACTTTTAATAGTTTCTGGTGGAGTATCCGGGATTCGCCCCGTTCTCCTTGGTACAAACGCCTCCCTTTTTTCTTCTCCTACTTTCGCATGGAAACAGTATCCGTTAGTAATATGGACATCTGCTCCTACTCCTTCCGCGAATCTCGCCAACGACGGGCTTCTTTGTGCGACACATATAATCTCCTCCTTTCGCTTCTCGATTAAGTCATCAATAGACTTTTTGTCCCAATGGCATGTCTCGGAACTGTGACAGTGCACACTTGGGATTCCCAATTGTCGGTCCAGGACAGCTCATCCGGTCTTACGACATGGGGGTGAACGTACACCTCAAGTGCCTCATGTGCGATGGCCATCTTTTTGTGATCAGTCGCTAGACTCAGCTCATAAGCCTTATAAGAGTCAGTAGCGTTGAAGGGATCAATATCGTTCTTTTCTCCTCTTTTTACTCCATATATCACTCGCCGTGCGGCGCAATCAATCACAGCCCCCATCGTAGCCAATTGGTCATACGTAGCCAATTGATCATACGATAGTAATATTAACCCGTGGTAACCGGGGACGACATAAAGGTCCATGCGGTATACTCGTGCGGATTTTAATTTAAAGGTCAGTGTGATGATTCCCGTGATGACCGTCCGGCTACCCACTCCCTTCAGAGTGCCAGTCGAATTTTTTCAAATTTCCGTCCACCCAGTCCCGGTATCGATTAAAAAACTTCCGGCCACAATATTAATATTCGCCATCGTATCATTACCAACTTTTAATATTGTCTTCAATGTTTCACAATAAAGTTCCGTATAACACAGAGCATCGGCCTGTGTATATTGGCTGCGAGAACAAGAACTTTACGTTCAAAATTTTGGAGTCTTGTCTCTAAGTTTTTTCAACTCCTCCTTCTTCTCCTCCTGCTTCACCATTAACATTGTTTATTATTCTGCGGTACTGGTGCGTTTACTATGTGAGCGACATTGTCTTGTGGTACTTGAGTACACACATTGTCGTTTTGCTCGCCACCCGCCGCGATCGTAGACATTGAGTCTGTTCGTGGTTGTTTGCTTGGCCGAGGCGATACGTCTGCCATTGGCCTCCTCGCATCCATCGCAAGTCTCGCCTTCCTATTTGCATCAGTTATCATTGGTAACCGTGCTGTATGAACGGGTATGAGACTACCTTGGGGCTGCAGTCTCTGTGTACCCACATCTTTGTATTCAGATTGAGGAAGCGTTGGCCCAGTCTGCACAACAGCATTAGAAAGCACTGTGACTTTAGGGTTAAACTTCACAGTCTTCTCCTTCCTCTCTTCTTCCCCTCCAGTCATTCCACCACCTCGAAACGATTACCTTGAGTAGTGTCCGGGTGGGATTGACGTATCGGTCTCCGAGGCAGTGTTGTAGGCCTGAGCTCGACCGAAATTCGGGTGGAGCTTGCCCATGAGCCTCCTTCTCCTCTTAGTGGGGGGGCTGGAGCTCGAACAGCTATCCCTCCATAAGGGTATATCCCCGACCTCCTCCTCTTCCTCTCTGAGGGTTCCTTGCCACCTCGAGGCTCCTCTCCATGTTCCTCCTCCTCGTCCTCCTCCTGCTCCTCCTCCTCGTCCTCTTTGAGAGGCCTTTAGGTTTTTTGTCTCTCCCTTTCCTCCTTCTTTCTCCTTCATCCTCTCCACATAGGCAATGATCGCCTGTCGTAACTCCATATTGGCGTACCAACCTTCGTTCGCAGCGGCAATCTGAAGCATGTTGAAAAGGCCCGGTTCCTTGCCTTCCGTCCTGCTCAGAAAATTTGCCCTTGCTGTTGGGTTCTGCCTATCATGATTGAAAGAGCAGTCTCTGTTCTCGATCTGTGCCTTACACTGCAAGCCCGCGAACCACCTCCACCATGCAGTCTTCAGGTCTGGCTCTCTCTGTCTCTTCCAACCGGCAACTCTGTTTGTGTACGTGGCTTGTGCGCCAACAGGTACACCGCCTGCCTGTGCCGTATGTGCCTCCGTGAGCGAGTCCATGTTTGAGCATGCACTCATCACTTCTTGAAACAGTGCTGACGGAGCAACGCTTTGAACCGTATTTTCGAACACGTGTGTCTCGAGGAAGTTCTTGGACTTCACTGAGCTAAACGTCGAGCATTGTTGTATGAGCTGAGTAAGCTTACTCGGGTTAACTGTGTGTAACGCCGAGAAGAAATAGAGGATGATCGACTTGCGGCCATAGAATAGCCCATAGGAGGAAACTACCTCCGTAAGGGTCGCCGCCAAGCCAACAGCACTCCTCAAACTCATCGCCACTGTCTCAAAGATTTCAAATCCTATGAGAGTACC
>WBZZ01001588.1:0-15000 GCA_019918135.1 Paulinella micropora
TTTTTTTGCTTTAATGGTTTCCGATGTTTGAGAATAAACGAGAGTGCGTAGCACGAAGTGAAATTCTCAAATATCATTTTAATCTGAAATTGAAGTTTTTTCTTAACTCATCATCAACACTTGAGACATATAAAAAGTTAAATCTCTCCTTTGTAGCCTCGTGATACTTTTGAAGAAAGTAGTCAAAGTCAAAAGATAAGTCTAAGTGTTTATACACGAGTTCCATTTTGTCTGAGATTGGCCCGGAAAGATTAATAGATAATCTAACTGCTTAATGGCTTCTGGCCGTAGGTCGTTTAAATACTGGCTTGACATAATAACCTTACTTTTATAGTGTCTGTTCTTTTTAACAAATCACTTACGGACTTGTCTCTTAATCCGCTCCCTAAATCGTCCAAAACAAAAACAACCTCTGGAGAAATATACTTACTTGGTCTCGCCTCCGCGGCGCTCTGTTTCTTTTTTTCTTCTTTTCCAAAGTATAAAAATTGTGGCTTCTCTATTTCTTCTTTGTCTTGTTTTACTTCTCCTTCGTGTTGCTCGTCATGTCTGTTCAGTTTGTCTAACTCATAATCAATGACATTAACACCATCTGATTTAAGAAAGGTATATATTGCCATCGGGTTGCCTCTGTTCTTAAAGTGCTTTACCATTGCTTTATAAATGTAGTCCTTGTGAATTGTTAAAGCAATAATGACAATACGGGTTTTTCTGTCTGTAGTCCGTTTCAGTATTTCAAAGAGTGCTGTTGTTTTCCCGCTCTTTTTTCTGGCGAGTAGAAATATGTTGGCATACGGCTCGTTGAATAATTTATAACCTTTTGCTTTTTTATTTCCATCCCCCTCTTGTTTTACTGGCTTCACCTTGACATTGTTTATCTTAAGCATCGCTATACTATTAAGCCAAAAACTCTAGGCATACAACAATTCGGCCTGCTAAATTTCCTGTATCAATATTTCCGCTGTCAGTTTCAAGGACTTTAAATGTATATTGTCCGTCAGTCCATCCGACAACACCCAAATTATAACCGAGATTTGAAATGTTTGCTGTGGTGCTGTCCGCAAATGTTCCAATAATTCCAATTCTGTCCATATAAAGAATTCTGGTTTTTGTCTCTGTCTGGTCGTTCATATAGTGGATTAATTTTACATTCATTTTGGTGGGTATGAATGACATTTGGATATTTTTATTAAATGTTTTGCTTCCTCCAGCAAAATCATTGCTCAGAAAAATAATCTTTTGGTATTTGAACTCACTCATAAATTATATAATATATGATATAAAAAAATGATTTTAATATTCTTGTTTATGTGGTATGTGTTAGGTCGGACTGCCTGCGACTTTTACTCACGGGTAAGCAAAAAAAAGAATGAAAGTTGTGTTTATTGTATTCAAAAAGGAATAGAAACAAAATTTAAATGTGTTTTCATAAATAACGGAAATAATATGTATCGTAGTTTTGATGAAGCCATTCCTTTAATCTGTGTCGGCGATAGTTCTTGGTATAGGACACATATATATGAGTGTTCATTTCTTTGAACTAGAAGGCGATGGAAGGCAAATTCCTATGAGTAAAGTCAAAATTCCGACATAAGTATTAGCAACCTCGCACGGCAAGTTCTTTTCAGATAGCCTCACGATACAAAGTGTTATAATGGCAATAATGATACCCATTTGAAATAAGTATTTAATTAATCTGCTGTCTGTCGGTCTGTTTTTTATACAACAACAATTCCAGTTATCTTCCAATTCGTGCTCTATTTTTTTTTCTCAGTCTTTAGTTCTACTTCAAGAACACGAGACTTCAATTCTGGAGTTAGTTCGCCATCCATATCCATAATAGGTGGTGGTCTATGAAGTCTAGTTGTATTATTGTTTGACATTATCAAGAACTGCCACTCTGATTTCTGCTAATTGATTTGCTTGGTCTTGTAGTATATTCATAAGATTTTTATTTTCTTCTTCTAAATTAACTACCTTTTCCGCCATGTGTTGAAAAGCACTAACCAGTATTGGTATGAAGTCCGTGTATGATATACCTTCAAAGTTTCCATCCCCATCGTCTGCTTTTATTCCACTTTCAGATACAAATTCTGGAAATATTTTTTTTACTTCATCCGCAATAAATCCATGGTTAATTTTCTGTTTCTTTTCGTCTGATTTCAAATAATATGAACAGCAGTTTATTTTCATAAGTTTATCGCAACAATCCCCGCAGTCTAGTGTTTTAATATCTGATTTTAATCTCCTGTCTGAACCAGAAGACCAAACATTCGCTCCTGCTGCAATAAAAACATATCCTGTATTGTTTTCACCATTTGATAATGAAGTCGACCAAGCATGTAATAATCCACCTGTATTCATGACCACCACATAACCTGATGAGTCTCCTGCTTTCATAAATATTTGTGGGTTGGTCGTATTTTGTGGTCTTTTTCTTAATGTTAAAAATCCGCTGGATGCTGTCGTCATGCTTGTATCACTCTGAGCATAGATTACTCCAGTCCCTCTCGCATAAAAATTTAAATCTTGATTGGTATTGCTTCCCGTAGCATATATTGAATTATAACCAAAACCAACTCCCTGTGTCCCGTTGCTGTGTCTAAATTCAACACCGCCAGAAGATGGGCCAAGATTGCCCGTGACATATAAACCAACTGGTGATGGATGAGACCCACTTCTTGCTTCTCCTCTTATATCTGCCGTGCTATTAACAACAGATATCCCAGCATTTGCCGTTATTGATCCACTCGCGGTTGCCGTTGTTGTTGACATACCCGCATTCGCCGTTATTGCCCCACTCGCTGTAATCGCCTTTGTTGTTAATAAGCCCGATGTGTCAAGTTCCAGAGCGAGAGACCAAGGAACAGCAACCCCCACACTTTTCCCGCTATCATACAAAAATCTAAGTTTATTATTCCATTTACTAATTAGAAAATTAGAACTCGCATAACTTGATTTCCATCCGCCAGCATCTAAATACGCATCAAAGGTCATATTTATGTTATTATGACTTAAATTAGTTAGTTGAAAAGTTGGATATATATCTTCTGTTGTAATAGCCTGCAAATGTGCTCCAGTTGTATTATTATTATAAGTCCCATACAATTCTAAGCCTCCTGTTGTTCCTATTCCTTTCGTTGTATTGCCTATGATTATTGGTTTGCCTGATGCTGTTGTTATTTTGTCGCTCGTTGTTAATGTTGTTGTAGTCATACCAGCAGTTGCCGTTAATGTAGTTCCCGTTATTGTTCCACCATTTGTTATGTTGTTTGAGTTCATATCCAAAGCACCATAAAATCGCATACCGCCAGCATTGTTAAAACGGACAATGTCAGACGAAGCACTTTTATTATCCAAAAGTTTTGAAATATAAAGTCCCGCCCCTTTTAAGTTTTGCATCAAATGCTACATTCGTAAATAGATAACCTCTTTGGTCTGCGGTTCCACTTGTAGCAGTATTTAGAGTAAATAAGAAATATTGATAATCACCGGATGTCTGTGAAAAGAATATATCTCCTCCATTTTGGTTTGATATCCTCGCCCCATTATATGTTATATTTCCACCATTAGTGATAGTTTGATTATTAAAATCGGCATTGTTCGTTAAAGTTAGATATTTTATCGTAGTGCTTGCCCCATTAAATGTTTTACTTCCTGTTATGGTTTGGTCTGTTGTTAGTTTCACACAATTGTCATCCAGATATTGCCTATTTACCGCTTCATTCGCATTTTGTGGTGCTCCTAGATTAACAATCCGACTACTATTACAATCTAAGCCAGTAGCATTAAACCACGAAACAATCGTCCCGTCAATAATAAAACTTATTTTTTTCGCAGAAATTTCAAAGTTGCAATATGTTGCAGTTTTCATATCCAAACTAGCAATTGACCCGATATTACTGGTAGAATTGAAAACGATGAATGTGCCCTTTGTTGTTGAATTGATTGAATTTCCCGTTATTTCAACACCACTGCTATATGTCTTAATTCCTGCTATGGTTTGGTTTCCTGTTAGTTTCACATTTTGCCCGTCTAATGTATCCACATAACTTTTGTTTGCTCCGTCCGTTGTTGCTGATGGTGTGGCTAAGTTTGTTATTTTGTTGTTATTCAAACTTAATGTTGTTCCAGTTGCGGTTATAATTAAAGTATTACCTGAATATAACTCAACATACGAACCCGTTATTTGTATCGGATACCAAGTCGCTGTTGCTGTTTTTTGTGCTGCAATCATTCCTATTTTTGTATCAAAGGCTATGCCGATGCCGTCAAAAGTAGAAGAATTGGACGAACCACTTACTTCTAAAGTTGATGTAAATTTTTTATTCCCTGCTATGGTTTGGTCTCCTGTTAGTTTAACCACCGAAGTGTCAAGAGTAGAAACATCCACACCATCAACAAGATTAACATTTGTTATGCTTTGGCTTTTCATATCAATACCCGCACTAGCATTTATTATACTGCTAAATGTTTTTATTCCTCCTATGGTTTGGTATCCTGTTAGTTTGACCACCGAACCATCAACTGCGAGATTAGCGAGATTAATTCCATTATATGTAGAAGCCCCTGAAATAGCAAAACCACCCATATTTAATGCTCCTGTCATACTGGCTGTGCCGTCTAATCTAAGAAAGGGTGGTGTGGTGTTTCTCCATTGTCCTGTGCTATAAATGAGTAATTGGTTATCTGCTGGTGTACCCGTTATTAACACATCGCTATGTGAGTCTATACTTCCACTCGCTGACACCTTATTATTATTATCTTGGTGTTCAAATATCCATTCATCAACATCTTTGGTATTTAGTAAATTAACTCCTGTTATATTCTTCCTTCCCATACTAATATTGCCTGTTTCATCAACATTTATCGGAAATGTTTTATTTACCCAGTTTATTGAATTATATGTTAGATAACTATTCATCGCCACTGGTGCTGTAATGACTACATCTGAAAGTGTATCAATTGAACCAAGGGCTGTATTCTTCCATTTGCCTTCTACATCGTTGTAAGTTAAGTATTGACCGCTCACTTGTGCAAATATGTTTGTGTCTATCAAATTATATAAACTTGTTTGGTGCGGATTGGAAGTATTAGAGCGGTGTTGAGTTGAGGCTTTGACTTCGTCATTATCCCTAACTCGTTGCTCTGTGTAGTATAACGGCTTCCTTCTTTGATGTCGGCTGTTGATTTTAAAGCGAGACGTGTGTCGAAGCGGTTATCAGTCCAATAATAATTAAGTCCTTCTTTAAGGTCAGTCGTTGATTTTAAAGCGATACGTGTGTCAAATCGGTTATCAGTCCAATAATAATTAAGCCCTTCTTTTAGGTCTGATGTTGTTTTTAAAGCAAGACGTGTGTCAAATCGGTCGTCAGAGTAATAAAGATTTACGGGGTCTTCATCTTCTGGCACTCTGTCTGTATTCAGACCGACTATGTTTGTGTTCGTTAAGTCTAAGTTCAGTATGTTTAGACTATCAACAGCCAACTCATTAAGACCAAGTAATGATTTATATTGGGACATTATATTATTTATTTATTTATTTATTTAAAAAATACTAAAATATATTAATCTTAGTATAAATGCCGTCTCCCGAAGCAAGTCGCAAGAATTGGGGTAAGGCTGTGGAAAGTATTAAGAGCAAAAAGCAACATAAGGTTGAAATAGCGAAAGAGAAATTAGCGAAGTGTAGAAATGCTTATGTAGGCGATGATGAAGAGATGGAGGAAAAGATAAACCGCATGGCGGAAATGGGTGTTGCAAATGATATCATTAATGGAAAAGACCAAGATGATACACCAGAAGAAAGCAGTGATAGCGATGAAGAATGTGATTTTACTGATATCATTGCTGAAAAGATTGCTAAGATGAAAATAAGAAGAAAGAAAGCGGAAGCAAAGAAGAAAGTAAATAAAAAGCCCGTGCCTGAGCCTGAACCTGATGAGAGCGAAAGCGAAAGTGAAGAAAGTGAAGAAGAACCAGTAAAGAAAGTAAGGGTAAAAAGTCAAGCAGTGTAAGTGTAAAACTGTATAATCAATCTTCTGGTGGTGCTAAGAAAGAAAAGAATAATGATGTTGAAAAATGTTTCTTAAAATTTTGATATTTGTTTCAGACTTCGTCTTCAACAAAAATCGTCTGCGATTAAATAAAAAAGAAAAAGAAAAAACGAGGGTTTAGAATAAGAGAGAGTGCGGAGCACGAAACAAATTCTAAAATATCATGGATAATAAGCACACAAATCAGCGACAACAACAAGAAACTCCTGAGCAGACAGAGCGGAAAGAAAAACTTGAAGAAGTGGCCGAGATACATTTTCAATCAAAGCACGCTAAGATATGGAACACGATAACATCACCAGAAGCAAAACCACTAAGTCAAGTATTTATCGATTTAATGGATATGTCAAAGGTGGCGACAAAGAAAGGTAATGCTAACTATAATTTTGGATTGGTTGCTATAGATGTATATAGCCGTCGTGGGTGGATTGAGCCAGTCAAAAATAAAACAACTGGTTATGTCTTAGAAGGGTTTAAAAAAATATTTACTAAAAAAGTTCCTGAAAGAATTACTTCAGATAATGGTGGTGAATTCAAAGGACAAGTGTCTGAATATTTCAGACAAAATAATATTGAACATAGGACTGTCCAAGTAGGCGATCACAGAACAATGGGTATAATTGATAGATTTATTAGAACAATACGGAATGAATTAAACTTAACATGGGAATTTAATGAAAATTTTCAATGTTCCTATTATTCATGAGGTTGTTGATGCTTATAACAAAACATATCATACAACAATTAAAGCAGTGCCGATTAATGTTTATGAAGGAAACGAAAAGAACACTCAGGAAATCTACAGAAATCCTTTAACTAATGAATTCCCTAAAGGAACAAGAGTAAGGAAGGAATTAGAAAGAACTTTTTTTCAAAAGGTGATAAACAATTCAGTAAAACTATATTCAAGGTTAAGGGCCGTAAAGGCTTCAAAGTTATACTATCAGAAGAGGACTTAGTCCGACCGTCAGAATTATTAAAGACTAAAGTTGAAGAGCATCATGAAGAAGAAGAACCTAAGGAGCAGTTATCGGACAAAGTAAAACAAATTACAAAAGAGAAAAAGACGAAAGAACAACTAAAAAGAGAAAGTATTGACAGCGATAATATAAGAACTTCAACACAATCAAAAAAGAAAGTTGATAAATTGGACTTGTAAGTTATTAATTATTTTTGGCTTGAATGTATTTCTTATGCTTTGTGGTTCTCTCGTGAATTTCTTTTCCATTTATTCTAATAGTTGAACCACATTCACATTTTATTTTTTCTATGGTTAAATCATCATTTGATAGATTTATTCCTTTCATTCTTAATTCGTGATTGCTTGATAAAAGATGCCGTGCTTTGTAAGCATTTGTTGTCTCTTCACCACATTCACACATAAAATTTTTCTTCGTCCATTCCTTACTCCATTTATTTTTGTATTGTTGTTTATTTTGCTTAACTCTTTCATCATTGTATTTTTTCCAAACTTCATATTTAGGCTTTATGTTTTCTTCATAAAACTTGTTTGCTTCCTCTAGTGCTTGTTCTTTATTTCTTTTTCCATTTATACAAAAATTTTTAACTTTAATTTTGTTTTCCTCTCCCCACCTTACAACCACTCTTGGGGATACATCGTTGTTCATAACATATACACCTCCCTTGTTGATTTTCTGTAGAATGTCCGCCATTTTATATGTGTTATTAATTCATATCCTTAAATGGAACTAAATTTATAACACAATAATTATTTAAAAGTAGCAGTTTTTCTTTCTTTTGTCTGTCTGTATTTGTTAGAGGAAATAACGAATAACGGCTCTTAGTGGGAAAACACTTCCACACCAGCCAGTAGTCCAGAGAGAAATTCATAATAAGAGATTTTAATGAAATTGTTGTTTTGAACTTAGAGAGAATAGGTAGCCTTAAAAATGAATAACGGCTCTTAGTGTGGTTTCTGTGATGAAACTGCACTGAAGATCCGTCCGCAAGTGGCCCCCTATACTACTTTGGTCATCTTGCTTACTTCTCATAGTTTGTATTATTTTCATCACGCTACGCTGTGTTTCTCTCTTAGTACACACACCACTCTACATGCAAATAAACTGCACAACCCATTTCAAATAAGGCTAAACCCGAATGTTACAAGAAAATCTTGTGGAAAAATTGCATGTCAAAGTATGTCTGTATGTCTGTATGTATGTATGTATGTATGTAATATTTAATGTGTATGTAAGTACGCACATATGTACGCATGTATGTACGTATGTATGCACGTATATATGCACGTATGTATGTACGTATGTATGTATGGATGGATGGATGGATGGATGGATGGATGTGTGTATGTATGTATGTAGGTAGGTATGTATGTAGGTAGGTAGGTAGGTGTGTACGTAGGTAGTTAGGTAGGTAGGTCTGTCGGTCTGTCGGTTGTCGGTTTGTCGGTCTGTCGGTCTGTCGGTTGTCGGTTTGTCGGTCTGTCGGTCTGTCTGCACTCAGGTAGGTAGGAAGGTATGTATGTATGTATGTATGTATATGTATGTATGTATGTATGTATGTATGTATACGTATGTTATCTATGCATGTCTATCTGTCTGTCTGTCTATCTGTCTGTCTGTCTGTCTGTATGTATATATGTATGTATGTATGTAGTGAAGGTTTGTTTGTGTGTCTGTCTGTTTGTCTGCATGGATGTATGCATGCATGTATTTATGCATTTTTGTATGTATGTTCTTCTTCTCCTTCTTCTTCTTCTTCTTCTTCTTCTTCTTCTTCTTCTTCTTCTTCTTCTTCTTCTTCTTCTTCTTCTTCTTCTTCTTCTTCTTCTTTTTCTTCTTCTTCTTCTTCTTCTTCTTCTTCTTCTTCTTCTTCTTCTTCTTCTTCTTCTTCTTCTTCTTCTTCTTTTTCTGCTCCTCCTCCTCCTACTCCTCCTATTTCCGTATGTATGTATGTATGTGTGTATGTATGTATGCATGTGTTTTGGTCTGTCTGTCTGTCTGTGTTTTAGTTTGTCTGTCTGTCTGTCGGTCTGTCACTGCTGCTGCTACTACTACTACTACTACTACTACTACTACTACTACTACTATTACTACTACTACTACTACTACTACTACTACTACTACTACTACCGCAAATCATCTCATTCATTTGGTAGTCGCAGACAAAAAGTGCATAGCACAGTGTAGTCACCCTTATTATCCTTGTCTTGTTGTTCTTATTCCTGTTATTATTATTATTATTATTATTATTATTATGGACACCGTGATAGCCCAGTGGTCAAGTTCTACCATCTGGGCCCTGTCGCCAGTTCGATTCCCGTCGGTGCCACCAGTATTTTCATTGAACATACTGATCCGTCTGGACCAGTATTTTCATTGAACATACCGGCCCGTCTGGAAGTGTTGGAACTGCCCTTGCGGGGGTGTCATTAGAGCTTATCGTCAAATCTTCGTACTCCCCTCACGGGTGAGACGATGGAGGCGCATGTGCAGAAATGCATCAGCCATTGACAGAGAAGCACTATTATTATTATTATTATTATTATTATTATTATTATTATTATTATTATTATTATTATTATTGGTATTATTATTATTCATATTGATATTATTATTGTTCTTATTAATATTATGGCTAATCTTACTAACTAACTAACTTACTAACTAACTTACTAACTTACTAACTAACTTACTTACTAACTAACTTACTAACTAACTAACAAACAAACTAATCAACTAACTAACTAACTGACTTACTAACTAACTATCTTACTAACTAATTAACTAACTAAAACTAACTTACTAACTAACTAACTTACTAACTTACTAACTTACTAACTAACTAAGTAACTTACTTACTAACTAACTTACGAATTAACTAACTAACTTACTAACTAACTTAGTAACTGACTAACTAACTAACTAACTAACTTACTAACTAACTAACTTACTAACTAACTAACTAACTAACTTACTAACTAACTTACTAACTAACTTACTAACTAACTTACTAACTAATTAACTTACTAACTAACTAACTTACTAGCTAAATATCGTACTAACTAACTAACTCACTAACTAACTAACTTACTAGCTAACTAACTTATTAACTTACTAACTAACTTACTAGCTTAAGCTTACTAACTAACTTACTAACTAACTAACTTACTAACTAACTAACTTACTAACTTACTAACTTACTAACTTACTAACTAACTAACTTACTAACTAACTAACTTACTAACTAACTACCTTACTAAGTAACTAACTTACTAAGTAACTAACTTACTAACTAACTAACTTGCTAAGTAACTAACTTACTAACTAACTAACTTACTAACTAACTAACTTACTAACTAACTAACTTACTAACTACCTTACTAGCTAACTAACTTACTAACTAACTAACTTACTAACTTACTAACCTACTAACTTATTAACTAACTAACTAACTAGTAGTAGTAGTAGTAGTAGTAGTAGTAGTAGTAGTAGTAGTAGTACTAGTAGTAGACCTAACGCAGAGACACCTGCCTACCTTTACACTCAAACGCATTTTGCAGGATGATGCAGTCGAGACACTGAAAGCAATAGACAGAAACAAAGCAGAAACAAACTAACTTATTACCTAACTAACTAACTAACTTATTAACTAACTAACTTACTAACTAACTAACTTACTAACTAACTAACTTACTGACTAACTAACTTACTAACTAACTTACTAACTAACTTACTAACTAACTAACTTACTAACTACCTAACTTACTAACTAACTAACTTACTAACTAACTAACTTACTAACTAACTTACTAACTAGCTAACTTACTAACTAACTAACTTACTAACTACCTAACTTACTAACCAGCTAACTAACTAACTAACTTACTAACTAACTTACTACCTAACCATCGTACTAACTAACTAACTTACTAACTAACTAACTTATTGACTAACTAGCTTACTAACTAACTAACTTACTAGCAAATTTAACTAACTTTCTAACTTACTAACTTACTAACTTACTAACTTACTAACTAACTAACTTACTAACTAACTAACTTACTAACTAACTAACTTACTAACCAACAAACTCACTAACTACCTAACTTATTATTAATATTATTGTTATTTATGATCATCATCATCATTATTATTATTATTATTATTATTATTATTATTATTATTATTATTATTATTATCATTATTACTATTATAATTATTGCTATTCTGATTATTATTATTTTTGATTTTATTATACTTATTGTTATTATTATTGACATGATTGTTGTTAAGGTTATTATATTTATTGTTATTATTATCCTTATTATTATTATTGTTACTATTATTATTATTATTATTATTATTATTATTATTATTATTATTATTATTATTATTATTGAAATTATCATTATTATTATTATTATTATTCTCATTATTATTAGTAATAATAAAATGATTATTATGGCTATTATTCTTGAAGCTATTAGTACAATTGTTGTCATTATTATCATTATTATTATTAATAATCATATTATTATTATTATTATTATTATTATTATTATTATTATTATTATTATTATTATTATTATTGTGATAGCCCAGTGGTCAAGTTCTACCATCTGGGCCCTGTCGCCAGTTCTATTGTGGACACCGTGATAGCCCAGTGGTCAAGTTCTACCATCTGGGCCCTGTCGCCAGTTCGATTCCCGTCGGTGTGCCACCAGTATTTTCATTGAACGTACCCATCCGTCTGGACTAGTATTTTCATTGAACATACCGGCCCGTCTGGAAGTGTTGGAACTGCCCTTGCGGGGGTGTCATTAGAGCTTATCGTCAATTCTTCGTACTCCCCTCACGGGTGAGACGATGGAGGCGCATGTGCAGAAATGCATCAGCCATTGACAGAGAAGCACTATTATTATTATTATTATTATTATTATTATTATTATTTCTTTCTTCTTTTTCCTTATTATAGTTACTAATCTTATTATTGTTATTATTATTATTATTATTATTATTATTATTATTATTATTATTGATGTTATTATTGTTGTTATTATTTTCATGGTTATTATCACTATTATTGTTATTATGGTTAATAGTAAAATTATTACCGTTAGTGTTATTGATAAACATACTAATCCTCTTACTTTTGCCCCTATCATTCCTATTTAACGTCATTATTATTATTATTATTATCATTATTATTATTATCATTATTATTATTATTATTGTTAGTATTATTATTATCCCTGATGCTATCCCCCCCCCCCCCCCCGCCCATCCCCACCCTTTTGTCATTTTTTTTTTTCGTTATTGTTATTGTTATTATTATCATTATCATTATTGTTAGTAAGATTATTATTATTAAAGCAAAACATTATTATTACTGTTAACCTTAATACTATTGGCTATATTAATATGATACTATATATATAATTATTTATTACCATTTTCGCGGTATTCCCTACTTCCTCTTGGCGATTTCCCGCTCCCTCAAGACCCACATGTTGTACTGTCGGACGACTGTTGACACAGGCCGATTCACCAGTGGAGTTCCGCAAAATTGGCAAAATAATAATTATTATTAGACTCGCATATTGCCAATTTCGCGGATCTCATATTTATTTGTATTATTATTATTATTGAGATATAGGTATCACACCCCTGTCATACCCCTAACTAAGTATCAGTATTATTGTTACTATTATTATCATTATTATTATTATTATTATTATTATTATTATTATTATTATTATTATTATTATTATTATTATTATTAAGGTATAGGTATCACACCCCTCTCATACCCCTCCCATACCCCTTATCAGTATTATTGTTATTATTATTATCATTATTATTATTATTATTAACATACCGGCCCGTCTGGAAGTGTTGGAACTGCCCTTGCGGGGGTGTCATTAGAGCTTATCGTCAATTCTTCGTACTCCCCTCACGGGTGAGACGATGGAGGCGCATGTGCAGAAATGCATCAGCCATTGACAGAGAAGCACTATTATTATTATTATTATTATTATTATTATTATTATTATTATTATTATTATTCAGTATTATTATTATTATCATTATTTTATTATCATAATTATTTATTATCATAATTTTATTACCATTTCGCAGTACTCCCAACTTCCTCTGGGCAATTTCCCGCTCCCTCACGACCCACATGTTGTACTCAGTGTCGGACGACTGTTGACACCGGCCGGTTCCCCAGTGGAGTTCCGTGAAATTGCAATATCCACTAGAATATATATTATTATTATTATTATTATTATTATTATTATTATTATTATTATTATTGTTTTGGACGCCGTGATAGCCCAGTGGTCAAGTTCTACCATCTGGGCCCTGTCGCCAGTTCGATTCCCGTCGGTGCCACCAGTATTTTCATTGATCATACCGGTCTATTTCTGGACCAGTATTTTCATTGAACATACCGGCCCGTCCCGTCTGGAAGTGTTGGAACTGCCCTTGCGGGGGTGTCATTAGAGCTTATCGTCAATTCTTCGTACTCCCCTCACGGGTGAGACGATGGAGGCGCATGTGCAGAAATGCATCAGCCATTGACAGAGAAGCACTATTATTATTGTTATAAAAGGCAATAATAATAATTAAAATGTATTGCCTTTCGCGGATCTCATAGTTATTATTATTATTATTATTATTATTATTATTATTATTATTATTATTATTATTATTTTGCACATTCGGTGACGTCTTGCAAGAGGTTGCTGGGACTGCGGAATAACCTCGGCTTAGTGCAGTCTTGCCCTCAGGAGCTCCATCGGTGGCCCCGATCATCAGGCGAGAGACTGACACGGGGGGGTGGAGGACCTCGAACAAGGGTATTGGAGGCTTATGTCCGTTGAGGATATGCCATTAGCTGCATCAGTACGCCTCAGATATAGTAAATCTGCCTTGGAGTGTTGACTGTGACATATTTGAGGGAAATCCCGATGAAAAAACCTAGTCACACTTGCTAAACAGAGTTCCAGCCCAATGGCCTCAAGGCGTTAAACTGTGACGCCAACTCATAACCCTTTGGTGGTAGATGCTGGGGAGGAGGGTCGTTGCGCGCGTAAAAGATCTTAAACTCCGCATATGCTGGTTGATAGCCCAGGACCCAGCAGACACCAGATTGTTATGGGTGGGGTTTCGAGGCAGCTCTAGCAACCGCGCTTGGTGTATGCACTTGCACATTCGGTGACGTCTTGCAAGAGGTTGCTGGGACTGCGGAATAACCTCGGCTTAGTGCAGTCTTGCACTCAGGAGCTCCATCGGTGGCCCCGATCATCAGGCGAGAGACTGACACGGGGGGGTGGAGGACCTCGAACAAGTGTATTGGAGGTTTATGTCCGTTGAGGATATGCCATTAGCTGCATCAGTACGCCTCAGATATAGTATTATTATTATTATTATTATTATTATTTTCCCGTCGGTGCCACCAGTATTTTCATTGAACATACCGGTCTATTTCTGGACCAGTATTTTCATTGAACATACCGGCCCGTCTGGAAGTGTTGGAACTGCCCTTGCGGGGGTGTCATTAGAGCTTATCGTCAATTCTTCGTACTCCCCTCACGGGTGAGACGATGGAGGCGCATGTGCAGAAATGCATCAGCCATTGACAGAGAAGCACTATTATTATTATTATTATTATTATTATTATTATTATTTTAGACACCGTGATAGCCCAGTGGTCAAGTTCTACCATCTGGGCCCTGTCGCCAGTTCGATTCCCGTCGGTGCCACCAGTATTTTCATTGAACATACCGGTCCCGTCGGTGCCACCAGTATTTTCATTGAACATACCGGTCCGTCTGGACCAGTATTTTAATTGAACATACCGGTCCGTCTGGACCAGTATTTTCATTGAACATACCGGTCCGTCTGGAAGTGTTGGAACTGCCCTTGCGGGGGTGTCATTAGAGCCTATCGTCAATTCT
>WBZZ01001588.1:17500-32500 GCA_019918135.1 Paulinella micropora
TATTGATCTGTCATGGCTGAGCCCGAGGGCCATGCGCCTCCATCCCTCGACCCAACAGGGACTACAGTGAGTATGTTGGGGAGGGAAGAGTGACTCTAACCATCCTGCATTCCTGCATAGAAGGCCCCAAAAGGAAGTCCCTACTACCCGCACAGTGTCGGGTACCTTGCAGGAAATCAACTACAAATGATTGATCTTCCCCGCATGAGAGCTCCACGAGACTGGGTAGGGCCCGCATGGAGGTACTCACAGGGGTAGCAGACATTTCATGCGGTCTGCCAGCGCATGAGGACGTTTTGTGGTAAGTATCTGGGACGCCTCGAAACCCGTCACCACCCCTAGATCGCGGAATGTAAATACCCCTTTGATCCCACGTGGTGTAGGTCTTATAAAAAACAACACAACGACATAGCCTCGGAACCAATACAACAACATAGCCTCGGAACCCACATCGACATAGCCTCGGAACCCACACAACAACAGAGCCTCGGAACCAACACAACAACATAGCCTCGGAACCAACACAACAACATAGCCTCGGAGCCAACACAACGACATAGCCTCGAAACCAGTGGGAAGAGGCCCAACCACCTCCTCTTCCCGTGGGGTGCCATACTGTGCACCCCTCCATAATAATAATAATAATAATAATAATAATAATAATAATAATAATAATAATACTTTATCTGAGGCGTACTGATGCAGCTAATGGCATATCCTCAACGGACATAAGCCTCCAATACCCTTGTTCGAGGTCCTCGACACCCCCGTGTCAGTCTCTCGCCTGATGATCGGGGCCACCGATGGAGCTCCTGAGGGCAAGACTGCAGTAAGCCGAGGTTCTTCCGCAGTCCCAGCAACCTCTTGCAAGACGTCACCGAATGTGCAAGTGCATACACCAAGCGCGGTTGCTAGAGCTGCCTCGAAACCCCACCCATAACAATCTGGTGTCTGCTGGGTCCTGGGCTATCAACCAGCATATGCGGAGTTTAAGATCTTTTACGCGCGCAACGACCCTCCTCCCCAGCATCTACCACCAAAGGGTTATGAGTTGGCGTCACAGTTTAACGCCTTGAGGCCATTGGGCTAGAACTCTGTTTAGCAAGTGTGACTAGGTTTTTTCATCTGGATTTCCCTCAAATATGTCACAGTCAACACTCCAAGGCAGATTTACTAGTAATAATAATAATAATAATAGTAGTAGTAAGCAGTAGTAGTAAGTATTATATTAGTAATCATGATAATAATAAGAATAATAATAATAATAATAATAATAATAATAATAATAACAATAAATAGTAATAATAATGATAATAATGTATCTCCTGCCAATTGCTGAGCCAAAAGGCCATGTGCATCCAGTCCTCCATTCCATAAGGAAAGTCTCCACACCAATCGGTGGAATAAAGGAAGTGACTGCATAGAACATTACTCTAGGAGCTTGATACCAATCAGCCCATTGAAAACGACCAATGGACTATGTACTCCCTAAATAATGATAATAATAATAATAATAATAATAATAATAATAATAATAATAATAATAATAATAATAATAATAATAATAATAGTGCTTCTCTGTCAATGACTGATGCATTTCTGCACATGCGCCTCCATCGTCTCACCCGTGAGGGGAGTACGAAGAATTGACGATAAGCTCTAATGACACCCCCGCAAGGGCAGTTCCAACACTTCCAGACGGGCCGGTATGTTCAATGAAAATACTGGTCCAGAAATAGACCGGTATGTTCAATGAAAATACTGGTCCGGTATGTTCAATGAAAATACTGGTCCAGAAATAGACCGGTATGTTCAATGAAAATACTGGTGGCACCGACGGGAATCGAACTGGCGACAGGGCCCAGATGGTAGAACTTGACCACCGGGCTATCACGGTGTCCAAATAATAATAATAATAATAATAATAATAATAATATTTACTATATCTGAGGCGTACTGATGCAGCTAATGGCATATCCTCAACGGACATAAGCCTCCAATACCCTTGTTCGAGGTCCTCGACACCCCCGTGTCAGTCTCTCGCCTGATGATCGGGGCCACCGATGGAGCTCCTGAGGGCAAGACTGCAGTAAGCCGAGGTTCTTCCGCAGTCCCAGCAACCTCTTGCAAGACGTCACCGAATGTGCAAGTGCATACACCAAGCGCGGTTGCTAGAGCTGCCTCGAAACCCCACCCATAACAATCTGGTGTCTGCTGGGTCCTGGGCTATCAACCAGCATATGCGGAGTTTAAGATCTTTTACGCGCGCAACGACCCTCCTCCCCAGCATCTACTACCAAAGGGTTATGAGTTGGCGTCACAGTTTAACGCCTTGAGGCCATTGGGCTAGAACTCTGTTTAGCAAGTGTGACTAGGTTTTTTCATCTGGATTTCCCTCAAATATGTCACAGTCAACACTCCAAGGCAGATTTACTAGTAATAATAATAATAATAATAGTAGTAGTAAGCAGTAGTAGTAAGTATTATATTAGTAATCATGATAATAATAATAATAATAATAATAATAATAATAATAATAATAACAATAAATAGTAATAATAATGATAATAATGTATCTCCTGCCAATTGCTGAGCCAAAAGGCCATGTGCATCCAGTCCTCCATTCCATAAGGAAAGTCTCCACACCAATCGGTGGAATAAAGGAAGTGACTGCATAGAACATTACTCTAGGAGCTTTATACCAATCAGCCCATTGAAAACGACCAATGGCCTATGTACTCCCTAAATAATGATAATAATAATAATAATAATAATAATAATAATAATAATAATAATAATAATAATAATAATAATAATGATAATAATATTTACTATATCTGAGGCGTACTGATGCAGCTAATGGCATATCCTCAACGGACATAAGCCTCCAATACCCTTGTTCGAGGTCCTCCACCCTCCCGTGTCAGTCTCTCGCCTGATGATCGGGGCCACCGATGGAGCTCCTGAGGGCAAGACTGCACTAAGCCGAGGTTCTTCCGCAGTCCCAGCAACCTCTTGCAAGACGTCACCGAATGTGCAAGTGCATACACCAAGCGCGGTTGCTAGAGCTGCCTCGAAACCCCACCCATAACAATCTGGTGTCTGCTGGGTCCTGGGCTATCAACCAGCATATGCGGAGTTTAAGATCTTTTACGCGCGCAACGACCCTCCTCCCCAGCATCTACCACCAAAGGGTTATGAGTTGGCGTCACAGTTTAACGCCTTGAGGCAATTGGGCTGAATGATAATAATAGTAATAATAATAATAATAATAATAATAATAATAATAATAATAATAATAATAATAATAATAATAATAATAATAATATAATAATAATAATAATAATAATAATGATAATAGTGTATCTCCTGCCAATTGCTGAGCCAAAAGGCCATGTGCATCCAGTCCTCCATTCCATAAGGAAAGTCTCCACACCAATCGGTGGAATAAAGGAAGTGACGGCATAGAACATTACTCTAGGAGCTTTATACCAATCAGCCCATGGAAAGGACCGATGGCCTATGTACTCCCTAATAATGATAATAATAATGATAATAATTCTAATAATAATAATAATAATAATAATAATAATAATAATAATAATAATAATAGACTTATCAGTCTATTGGCCTTTGATCTTGTCGGACATGTGCCTCCATTGGTATCACGGGGCCGTTCGGTGACGCGGCTCCGCTCCAAAGACTCGACTGGCGGTGCAATTTGCAAATGAGCGTGCTGTGCATGTGCAAGTGGGTGCAAGGAGTGAGAGGAGTTATCTGCAGAGAAGAAGTCCGCGACGCTGCGCTGACCTCCACCTACAACAGATCTAGCCAGACATTCTACCTGACTAGGCCTTCCCCTCCTCCTTCTACCCACCTCCTGAACGACCGTGAGGTCGATCACCTCCTCCTCCTCCGCCCCCTCTGGCTCCCTGATCTGCGCCTCCAACTCCTCCCACTCCTTCGATGGTGGCAACAAACCTCCCTAACTCCTCCTCCACCTCTTCTGGGGCAGGGATAAACAAAACGCCGAGCATCGCCGCCATCTTTTCATCCTCCCCTTTCAGCCATTCCTCTTTGAAGAGCCTCATCTCCTCCTCCGCCTCCCGCAGTTCCCTGTGATAGAGCCCTCCTCGATTCAGCATGAGGGGCTGCCGGGCTTGCGTCTCATCGATAAACTTAAACAGTGCCTCACGAGAGCTCGCAAACGTTGGGCAATGCAGCAGGAAGTGACGTAACGACTCGTTAACCTCAGTGTCACACAAGGCGAAACAGCTTGAGCGGTCCGGCGAGCATGAGCCAAATTTGGATCGGTAGAGGCGAAGGCGATTGTTGGAGCTCAACAATCGCCTTCTGATAAGGTTGTGACTTCCCCCCTCCAGCGCCCGCCAACGTGGGAAAGCAGAGCGGGAAGACATCTGGCTAAGCAGCACCCTAAGCCCATCAGAGGGCTTAGCCTGCCGCTCCCAGCCAGCTACTTTTTGCCGGACAGACCATTGCTTTACCACCTCGTTCCAGTTCGCCAGAGCGGCCCGCCAGTCCTTATCATCTACCGTGCCATCTTCGTTCACGACCCGCTTGAGCGCATCCAAGCCCTCCCGCAGCCTGTGATCTGCTAAGATCAAATTTTCCGTATCTTCCTTCCATTTGCACCGACCCGTCTTGTAAAGCCTGCGTGTTAGCGCTGTGTTGCCCAGTAACTCGATGCGCCCTAGGAACCGAAGCCGGGCCGCCTTGACAAGGATGCTAAAAGTCGGCGTGCGGCCTAAACCCCTGGTGATGCAGCCGCTTGTGCGTGTACCAACACCCAATATGACCCGCAGGGGCGCTACCAACGCGCCCTCCAGCTTACAGCGCCCGGCAGATCCCAAAAAGCCGATGCGTAAAGCATCTTTGCGCCAACCATTTGCTGCCAATTCATCAGCAGAAGACGCGCTGGAACTTCGTGGGCAATCCAGAGGGGGTAGTAGGCAGCCGTTCCCGCTACAGTGATTTCCGCCGCCCGCTTCGCTTGCGGTTTATCGGAGTGCAGCAAGGGTCGCCGTTGTCAACGTCGCTGTTCAACGTCTTCATGGATGAGTTAACGGTCCGAATCGCGAAAGAGTTGGAGATCGAGGACCTCAATCGCATCGAAGACATACGGACCCTGCTTTACGCCGACGACGTTGCGGTAATTGCGCATAGTGTCACGGAGCTTCAACAGATTGTAAATGTCGTGGCGACATTCGTGGAGGACTATCGGCTTGAAATCAACCTGAAACCGGGCAAGACGGAAGTCATGCCGATATACGGGCACGCCAAGTCAACAAAGTCGCCCCCGTGCGTGCGGTTCCGGGGCAAGGTTCTCAACGTCACCGACCACTACAAATACATGGGAGTTCTGCTCACGGACACCCTCTCTTCCAGCACGTCACCAGTGAGTTCGCCATCGACTAGCACTCGCGATGACGTTCTTCGGTAAAAACGCTGCAGAATGCGATAGAACTTGCCCTGTACCCCCATCTGGGTTAGCCTCTGAAACAACCCGGCCCGCCAAACCATAGGGAATGCCTTTCTCAGATCCACGAACAAAACGAAAGAACGGAGGCCAGCTTGTTGTCTAAGGCGCAAACGCTCCTTAAGGACAAATATCTGGTCCCCCGTACTACGTTTTGGCCGGAACCCACCCTGCTCTGGGCGCAGCCTGCCCGGCTGATCGATGAAAGCCGTAAGCTTCGCCGCCATAAGGGACAGATACATCTTACCCAGACAGCTCAGAATCGCGATGTCTCTCCAATTTTCCGGATCGGTTGGGTCGCCTCCTTTTGGGATGTTGACGATAATCGCTTTGCCCCAGTCACTGAGGGTGCATTCGCACGATTTCAACCAGTTGAAGAAGCGCACCAGAAAGCTCACAATCCGCGTGCCTCCGTACTTGAGCATCTCGTTCTTGATCTTATCCGGTGAGCACGCTTTGTGATTCTGGAGATTTTCCTGGCAGAGCTCCACTTCCTTCTCGGTGTAATCATAGTCCAGCGGGCCCGTCTCAGTCCGGATCTCCTCGGCTTGCGCCATGGCCTCGAATTGGTCGCGCAGGTTGTCGTTATACTGGAAGGTTTCGCGGTCCTTCCGCACGGGCTCGATCCGCGCTGCTTCCTCATCGGAACCGACTTCCTCTACACATGGATCCTCCAAAAAATAGTTTTCTTTGGGGACCACCATATGTCGGCGGTATTCTTCCCATTCTTGTAGTTTTTCCCGCAGTGTGCATGCCAGAGTGCCATCGGGCTTCCGAACAGGAGCAGAAGCTTTGGACCGCCGAACCCCGCCCAAACGCTTTGACAGCTTCCAGTACGCCATCGTAGCGCTCCTAAAGTTGGCAGCGGTGTCATTCTGGACCCGCTTCCACGCTTGCTCCTTCTTCTCCTTGCATAACCTTCTGACCGCCTTCCTCGCCCCTTTATATCTTTGCCAGGCCTCTCGGTTGGCCTCATTCCTTTGCCAGAGGCCGTATGCCTCTCTCCGTCGCGCAATCGCTTTCCTAAGACCCTCATCAAACCATGCATTAGTAAACCCTGGCTTAATCACCCGAACTCCCAAAACCTTCGCGGCTGCGCCCGCGAAAGCTCGGACCACTAAGCTAGCGACCCTATCTACCTCCTGCTGAAGCTCATCCGGGTCCTCCACTGCTGATAGATCTGGGAGGCCATCTGGCAACAGCCCCGATATACCAGCTGCAAAGGTCTCGTCGTACTTCAACCTAAACTTAGACAGCTCACTCTCCTTACCCTCAACTGCCCTGCCTATCAAGCACTCTGCCTTGAATGCTTTGTACCTCTTTACCTGCTTTTTGGGGGGTGGCTGTCCCCCCCAGACCAGTTCCGCCCACACAGCTTTGTGGTCGGTATCAAGGTCTACCTCGTCGACGCCGAAGCTCGCCTCCTCCGCCAGCTCGGAAGAGACGCAGATGCAATCCAGCAGATGCCTTCGTCCACCTACATGTTCCTGCCTAGACCACCAATGTTTGTCCCCCCGTGGTTGCAAAAACCCACTGAGATTGCGCAACACCGTGGCAACAAGCATCGCAGCCAGCAACTCACCATTCTCACTCCTAACCCCTCTACCCCTCTCATCTATCTCGCCAAAGGGGCCAACCACTCCCTCCTCCCGCGCTATTCTGGCGGGCCCCAGCTTAGCATTAGCATCACCAACCGTAACCACATGACCTTTGGTGGCGAAGTAGGAGACGGCCGCCTGCCACGCCTCATAGGCTGCAATAGATTCCTCTCGTTGATTTTCTCGGGGAAGTAGCCGTTGCCGACGAACACATCCGATGCCGTCGCGCGACCAGACGACAGCCTCACCCACAATTGCTGTGGGTGTGGAACAGGCGCCTGTACAATGGTAGCGCACGGTGCCAGATAGTTGGCCACCAACGTCAAGACTCCCCCCAAGAGACGCGAGCCCGCACCAGTTGCAGCCGCTTTGCCGAGGACTGCGAAGCCGTCGACTTGGAGCTTCTCCACCTTGTGCGACGATAGGTTGTGCTCCTGGACTCCGACGATCACCCAGCCTCGCTCCTTGTAGTGCTCCGGCCATTCCCCAAACCCTGGGCTATCCACACCCACTTTGCCTTGCCAATTATGTGAGGCCACCCTCAGTGGGAAGCCTTTCACAAATTGGGAAGAGCGAAGCTGGCGCCGATGCCTGCGCTTCGGTTGAGCCCGCCTGGAGCCTCCGCCACCCTCCACGGCCCATCCTGCACCCTCCGCCCCAGCTCCTCCAGCTCCCGCATCCCGCCCCACTCCGCCAACGGAGATCCACCGCTTGAGGCTTCGCCCTGGGGCTCGTCGACTTCCACGTCAAGCACCCAGTAGCCAAACCCCTGCTTGCGAAGCTCCCTCTGCATCTCTACATTCTGGGCACCCCCCCGTGCAGCCCGCTGCTTCTCTCTTTCCCGGAAAGTCCTACCCGTCGCAACGTGAACCCCGTGAAGAACTTACGCTCCCGCAGCAGCCGCACCATCTTCTCCGCCTCCTCACAAGACACACATTTAATCCGCAAATGCCGCCCGCTACCTCTGCCCGCGAATTCCACCTCGACTTCCCCGAGACCGAGAATTCGGAGCTCTCGCGCCATGACCACTGTCTGAGAGACATGCGATAGCCCCCATACTATGCAACATCTCTTATCCAGCTCATTTCGTATCTTCAACCGCCACCTCCTCGGTGGCGGTACCGCTTGCCACACGCCGTGACCAGACCTTTCCGGACGTGACTTCTCTTCCGAGGTTGGAGAGGGTGATCGAGATGCAGCAGGATTGCTGGCTCTACGTGATTCAGGTTGCCCGTCAGGTACGCGAGCACTCGACCACCCCACCCCGGCCGAGTAGCCATCGCCACCCGCAGGCGCACTCCCACGGGGAACGTCTAAACCTGAAGGATTACCGCCTTGACCCATAGGGCCAGCACTAGCGGCCGCGCTCTTCGCATAAGAACCTGATGACATAAGTGGTATGGGACCCCGGTGCCGCATTGATCGAGTTGTAAACTCGATAAATGAGGACCCAGGTGGGGTTACTTAAAGCTCAACCCTTAAAAAGCATACGTGTACGAATGTATAGGAATACACACAAACACTCACCTGCATCCGTAACCAGGCACGAGGCGGGACCCGCTGTGCATCATCGAGGTAGGTGTCGTGGCAAACCACCCTGCGTCCGATAAACGCTGCAAGTGAGTCATCTACCGAGAGCACAGAGTGACAGGCCCGTGCACGTGTACCCACCACCCCATAACCCTCCGCCAGAGCAACCCCATGGCATCCGCAGGATGAGCACGAAGAGTGCTGAGAGAAAGGGTGAGCCAGGAGCCCCGCTCCGGTCCGTCGTTACTTTGGTCATTTAGTCGTTTCAAGGCTTGTGGTAAGGTGTAGGGCCTCTCGCCTTCGTACAAACTCCGACCGACAGTAGTTTGGTTGACCATCCTTCGCGGTGACCCTCTGAACACAACCCCCTCCCCCAGTGCCCACCCCTTGTGATTCCAGAGGCCACCCCGAGCCAAGAGCCATGAGTATGATGAGCAACTCACATGAGTTACTCTCAGTAATTGGGTCCCTTCTCATAAATCAATCGAACGCTTATCGTGCGCCCCTCATAGGCTCAGCCCGCCCATGTGAAAGCTAGGCTTCGCCCAAAGCAAAGCAAAGCAAAGCAAAAAAAAAAAAAAAAAAAAAAAAAAAAAAAAAAAAAAAAAAAAAAAAAAAAAAAAAAAAAAAAAAAAAAAAAAAAAAAAAAAAAGAAAGAAAGAAAGAAAGAAAAAGACAGAGAGAGAGAGAGAGAGAGAGAGAGAGAGAGAGAAAGAGAGAGAGCGAGCGAGAGCGAGGCCGCCGTGGCTCGCCCGCAATCCAGCTGGGTGCACCTCGTCACAACCACTCATCGGCGTGAGCTCATAGCTGTGTGCGACATAGGTACAAGAGCAAGAGGAGAAACTGAGTGTGCCAGCGTGGATGTGTGGGTGAGGCAGTGCGGTGAGGCAAAGCAGCGATGCCAGTCGAATCCCTGGAGACGGAACCTAGCATGAAAAACATCGTATAAGTCTACCCCAGGCCTCCATCGACCGAGTGGTGAGCTCGATAAAAGAAGACCCGAGTGGGGTTATTTAAAGCTCAACCCTTAAAAAGCATAAACATGTACGCCGCCAGGAACCCAACAACAATAACATAGCCGCCAGGAACCCAACAACAATAACATAGCCGCCAGGAGCCCAACAACAATAATATAGCCTCCGTAACCAGCCTTCAGGAACCCGCCTCAGTTACCCGCCCCCGTAACCAGGCAAGAGACGTGACGTACTATGCATCATTGAGGTGTCGTGGCAAGCCACCCTGCGTCCGATAGAAGCTACAAATGAGTCATCTACCGAGAACACTAAGTGACAGGCCCGGTCACATGCACCCAACACGTCCCGACCCTCCGCCAGAGCATCCCCATGGCATCCGCAAAGTGAGCAGAGGGTGAGTCAGGAGCTCCAGGCAGTCGCTACTGTGGCAGTTGAGTGATTTCAAGGCTTGTGGAAATGTGTGGAGCCTCTCGCCTTCGTACCCACTCATACCGACAGTAGTTAAGTTAACCAACCTGTCCAGTGACCCACTGAGCCCAACCCCCTCCCTCAGATAACCCCCACCCCCCGCACTCACCCCGAGTGATACCAGAGGTCACCCCGAGCCAAGAGCCGTGAGCGTGGTGAGAGAGCTTCTCTCAGTAAAAGGTCCCGTCTCATGAATCAGTGGAGCACTGATTATGTACCCCTCATAACAAGCTGCCAACGGCCCCAACCCCGCCGTGTGGCGGTGGCAACCAACCATTCATTGGTGCCCCCCAAAATAATAATAATAATAATAATAATAATAATAATAATAATAATAATAATAATAATCATCAGAGAGAAGACGAGAGTGACAGTAACAGTTGAAGTGACAGATAAAAAAAAAGTATTAATAATAATAATAACAGAAACAGTAGTAGTAGTAGTAATAGTAGTAGTAGTAGTAGTAGTAGTAGTAGTAGTAGTAGTAGTAGTAGTAGTTGTAGCAGTAGTAGTAGTAAGTAGTAAGTAGTAAGTAGTAGTAGTAAGTAGTGGTAGAAGAAGCAATAGTAGTAGTAGTAGTAGTAGTAAGAGTAGTAGTAGTAGTAGTAGTAGCAGTAGTAGTAGTAGTAGTAGTAGTAGTAGTAAGCAAGTAAGTAAGTAATAGTAGTAAGTAGTAGTAGTAGTAGTAGTAGTAGTAGTAGTAGTAGTAGTAGTAGTAGTAGTAGTAGTAGTAGTAAGTAGTAGTAAGTAGTAAGTAGTAATAGTAGTAGTAAGTAGTAGTAGTAAGTAGTAGTAGTAGTAGTAGTAGTAGTAGTAGTAGTAGTAGTAGTAGTAGTAGTAGTATACGTAGTAGTATACGTAGTAGTAGTAGTAGTAGTAGTAGTAGTAGTAGTAGTAGTAGTAGTAGTAAGTAGTAGTAGTAAGTAGTAGTAGTAGTAGTAGTAGTAGTAGTAGTAGTAGTGGTAGTAGTAAGTAGTAGAAATACTAGTAAGTAGTAAGTATACGTAGTAGTAGTAGTAGTAGTAGTAGTAGTAGTAGTAGTAGTAGTGGTAGTACTAGTAGTAGTAGTAGTAGCAGTAAGTAGTAGCTGTAGTAAGTAGTAGTAAGTATAAGTAATTATGATAATAATAATAATGATACTATATCTGAGGCGTACTGATGCAGCTAATGGCATATCCTCAACGGACATAAGCCTCCAATACCCTTGTTCGAGGTCCTCCACCCCCCCGTGTCTGATGATCGGGGCCACCGATGGAGCTCCTGAGGGCAAGACTGCACTAAGCCGAGGTTATTCCGCAGTCCCAGCAACCTCTTGCAAGACGTCACCGAATGTGCAAGTGCATACACCAAGCGCGGTTGCTAGAGCTGCCTCGAAACCCCACCCATAACAATCTGGTGTCTGCTGGGTCCTGGGCTATCAACCAGCATATGCGGAGTTTAAGATCTTTTACGCGCGCAACGACCCTCCTCCCCAGCATCTACCACCAAAGGGTTATGAGTTGGCGTCACAGTTTAACGCCTTGAGGCCATTGGGCTGGAACTCTGTTTAGCAAGTGTGACTAGGTTTTTTCATCGGGATTTCCCTCAAATATGTCACAGTCAACACTCCAAGGCAGATTTACTATATCTGAGGCGTACGATGCAGCTAATGGCATATCCTCAACGGACATAAGCCTCCAATACCCTTGTTCGAGGTCCTCCACCCTCCCGTGTCAGTAATAATAATGATAGTAATAATAATAATAATAATAACAATAAATAGTAATAAAAAATAATAATAATAGTAATAGTAATAGTAATAATAGTAATAGTAATAGTAATAATAATAATAATAATAATAATAATAATAATAGTGCTTCTCTGTCAATGGCTGATGCATTTCTGCACATGCGCCTCCATCGTCTCACCCGTGAGGGGAGTACGAAGAATTGACGATAAGCTCTAATGACACCCCCGCAAGGGCAGTTCCAACACTTCCAGACGGGCCGGTATGTTCAATGAAAATACTGGTCCAGAAATAGAAAGGTATGTTCAATGAAAATACTGGTGGCACCGACGGGAATCGAACTGGCGACAGGGCCCAGATGGTAGAACTTGACCACTGGGCTATCACGGTGTCCAAATAATAATAATAATAATAATAATAATAATAATAATAATAATAATAATTATTATTATTATTATTATTATTATTATTATTATTATTATTATTATTAGAGACTGTTCGACAGTATAGTATAAACCGACAGACTGTGGGTTTTATTCCGGGCTCAACAAGCGAGAAAGGGCACCCTGAGGGAACAGGATTGTGCTTCCGGTCGCTATTTCGGCATGTGACTTATAGGCGTATGGCTAGGCACACATAAGGCACCCCACCACGGGCCCAGCACACCCACACCATCCCCTAATTCTCTGTCTGTCGACAGATGGCATAGATAGATAGATAGATAGATAGATAGATAGATAGATAGATAGATAGATAGATAGATAGATAGATAGATAGATAGATGGATAGATAGATAGATTAGGTTAGATAGATAGATAGATAGATAGATAGATAGATAGATAGATAGATAGATAGATAGATAGATAGATAGATAGGTTTCTTTTGTGTTACCTTTTTCGCTGTTCCCTCGCCAATCTGCCATTGGACTGAGCCAAAAGGCATCGTATTGCCTTTTCTGGTTGTCTAGCCCCTCCTCCCAACATGGTCAAAATGAGAATCCCTGAACATATGACACCAAAAGACAACACAGCTTATAGGACATAACAAAACATTGACATAACAAAACATTGAAACAGACTGACAGACAGAAAGACAGATGGACAGATAGACAGATAGACAGACTAATAGATAGAGACAGACAGACAGATAGACAGACAGACCTACAAACAGACAGACAGACAGACAGACAGAAGAACAAACAGAGAAACAAACAGAGACAGACAGACAGACAGACAGTAGTGAATGCATGCATACATACATTCCACACCCAACATGCACGCATACTTACATAAACCTTACATACATGCATATGCAGCATGCATGCACGCGTGCATTAGAACTTGTATTGCATGGAGCTCATGTCCAACCATCTCTTATAGTTCGCATTTTCGTGTTAAATTTTGCAGATATTGGTAATGAATTCGTAAATATGCCTTTTTATGCAACTTTTGACAAGTCATGATTCATCAGAAAACGTTTCCAAACTTGTAGGATACCTAACGTTGTCAGTTTTTTGTCAGATCTTTTGTCATGGCATATATTACCTGCAAACATTTTGAGGCTCCTTAGTGGAGTTCGAGCTGGTGCCTCTTCCAGTGATACGTAGTCCATGGCAGTCACTGTCATTATTATTATTATTATTATTATTATTATTACTATTATTATTATTATTATTATTATTATTATTATAGTAAGTAGTAGTAGTAAGTAGTAGTAGTAGTAGTAGTAGTAGTAGTAGTAGTAGTAGTAGTAGGAAGTAGTTGTAGTAGCAAGTAGAAGTAGTTGTAGTAGTAAGTAGTAGTAGTAGTAGTAGTAGTAGTAGTAGTAGTAGTAGTAGTAGTAGTAGTAGTAGTAAGTAGTAAGTAGTAGGTAGTAGTAGTAGGTAGTAGTAGTAGTAGCAGTAGTAGTAGTAGTAGTAGTAGTAGTAGTAGTAGTAGTAAGTAGTAAGTAGTAGTAGTAGTAAGTAGTAAGTAGTAAGTAGAAGTAGTTGTAGTAGTAAGTACTAGTAGTAAGTAGTAGTAAGTAGTAAGTAGTAAGTAGAAGTAGTTGTGGTAGTAAATACTAGTAGTAAGTAGTAGTAGTAGTAGTAGTAGTAGTAGTAGTAGTAGTAGTAGTAGTAGTAAGTATTAGTATTAGTACTAAGTAGTAGTAGTAAGTATTAGTAACATGTATAAGTACAGCGTATGCATGGATGCACACTCCCTTATTTACCCAGCCTTCAAGGCTTTCCTTCCCCTTCACTACAACAATATCCGACCAATCACAGCTGTTCATAACTACAACACTAGGCGGTCATCAAAGAAACACATGTACAACGACTCAACGACGGGTCAATACAGCAGAGCAGCACAAGCACAATGGGATAAGCTGCCAGAGCACCTAAGAGATATCTCATACAAAGCAGAATTCAAAAAGGAACTCAAAGCATATCTCTTAAGGATGCAAGAATCCTGACACTGCCTACGGGCCTAAAGAGGGCGTTGGACACCTCATCATCAGATGATACCTGAGTGTGGGACAAGTTCAGCGTTGATCACATCCTAAGCCGGAGTGTGGTTGGCCAAACCCCCTTGGGGAGTCACCTCGTGTCTACCAGCTTTTTGCGAGTGCCACCGTTATATATAGTACTGAGTGAGAATATAACACTTTCAACATATATATATAAATACATATATTATATATATTTATGTATATATATAATATATAGTACTGAGTGAGAATATAACTCTTTCAACATATATATACGTATATATTTCTTATATTATATTATATTATTATATATATTTCCGTTTTTTTTTTTTTTTTTTTTTTTTTTCGTTCCTCACTGAGCTAGAACTTTACTTTGACTTCATCAAAGATTAATCTAATATATATATATATACATATATATATATATTTGTTAATTCCATATATATTTATTATTATTGTTATTACTATTTTATTATTATTATTATTATTATTATTATTATTATTATTATTATTATTATTATTATTTGCCCTTGCGGGGGTGTCATTAGAGCTTATCGTCAATTCTTCGTACTCCCCTCACGGGTGAGACGATGGAGGCGCATGTGCAGAAATGCATCAGCCATTGACAGAGAAGCACTATTATTATTATTATTATTATTATTATTATTATTTTATGGACACCGTGATAGCCCAGTGGTCAAGTTCTACCATCTGAGCCCTGTCGCCAGTTCGATTCCC
>WBZZ01001588.1:37500-52059 GCA_019918135.1 Paulinella micropora
CCCAGCAGACACCAGATTGTTATGGGTGGGGTTTCGAGGCAGCTCTAGCAACCGCGCTTGGTGTATGCACTTGCACATTCGGTGACGTCTTGCAAGAGGTTGCTGGGACTGCGGAATAACCTCGGCTTACTGCAGTCTTGCCCTCAGGAGCTCCATCGGTGGCCCCGATCATCAGGCGAGAGACTGACACGGGGGGGTGGAGGACCTCGAACAAGGGTATTGGAGGCTTATGTCCGTTGAGGATATGCCATTAGCTGCATCAGTACGCCTCAGATATAGTAAATATTATTATTATTATTATTATTATTATTATTATTATTATTATTATTATTATTATTATTATTATTATTATTATTATTATTATTATTATTATGGACACCGTGATAGCCCAGTGGTCAAGTTCTACCATCTGGGCCCTGTCGCCAGTTCGATTCCCGTCGGTGCCACCAGTATTTTCATTGAACATACCGACCAGTATTTTCATTGAACATACCGGCCCGTCTGGAAGTGTTGGAACTGCCCTTGCGGGGGTGTCATTAGAGTTCTTCGTACTCCCCTCACGGGTGAGACGATGGAGGCGCATGTGCAGAAATGCATCAGCCATTGACAGAGAAGCACTATTATTATTATTATTATTATTATTATTATTATTATTATTATTATTATTATTATTATTATTATTATTATTATTATTATTATTATTATTATTATTATTATTATTATTATTATTATTATTATTATTATTATTATTATTATTGACCAGTATTTTCATTGAACATACCGGCCCGTCTGGAAGTGTTGGAACTGCCCTTGCGGGGGCGTCATTAGAGCTTATCGTCAATTCTTCGTACTCCCCTCACGGGTGACACGATGGAGGCGCATGTGCAGATTTGCATCAGCCATTGACAGAGAAGCACTATTATTATTATTATTATTATTATTATTATTATTATTATTATTATTATTATTATTATTATTATTATTATTATTATTATTATTATTATTATTATTATTATTATTATTATTATTATTATTATTATTATTATTATTATTATTATTATTATTATTATTATTATTATTATTATTATTATTATTATTATTATTATTATTATTATTATTATTTTGGACACCGTGATAGCCCAGTGGTCAAGTTCTACCATCTGGGCACTGTCGCCAGTTCGATTCCCGTCGGTGCCACCAGTATTTTCATTGAACATACCGGTCCGTCTGGACCAGTATTTTCATTGAACATACCGGTCCGTCTGGAAGTGTTGGAACTGCCCTTGCGGGGGTGTCATTAGAGCCTATCGTCAATTCTTCGTACTCCCCTCACGGGTGAGACGATGGAGGCGCATGTGCAGAAATGCATCAGCCATTGACAGAGAAGCACTATTATTATTATTATTATTATTATTATTATTATTATTATTATTATTATTATTATTATTATTATTATTATTATTTTATTTTCATATTTTTAATCGAAGTCATTTTATTTTAATACTTTAATATTTTGATAATTTCTCATTACCTTTAATAACTTGAGACATAGGTCACCATCTAGTCAAATCAATAGCTCTTGAGCTAATGATTTGTATGGATCGACCAGAGGTTAAATTGTTAACTTCATTAAACCGAAGGCCTAGGCCTAGTAGTAGTAGTAGTAGTAGTAGTAGTAGTAGTAGTAGTAGTAAGTAGTAGTAGTAAGTATTAGTAATAATGATAATTATAATCATGTTTAAGTGCATGGGGATGCCATATGGCAACAAAAATTGCCATATGGCAACCGCGTTTCAGTAGCAAGTTTTCAAAAAATTCTATCGCTTGAACCGGAGCTGTTTTTATTGAATAAAGTCAAAAACCTTGAAGCAAAAGTGTACGGGAAGCGAGTGTGAAAATTTCAGGAAAAATCTTTGAGTTGAAGTTATTCCTTTTTTTTTAATAGACGGTTGCCCTCATACTGCACTTTTTCCACTTCTTGCCGCACTTTCTTCACTTCACTTTCCTCTTTCTTGCCGCACTTTCCTCTTTCGTTCATTGGCACTTTCTTCACTTCTTGCCGCATGAAGCAGTTCATACCATCGTTCGCCTGACTAACGAGGAGCTGGAGAAGGAGCGAGAACCCCGTCTGCGGCAGGCCCTCACCTTTCAGGAGTTTTTAGTCTTCATTGGGCTCCTTAGAAAAATCTCTCTGGCGGACCGAGGTCGTAGGCGTGCACACTGGGCCCCCACATCAGGACACGGTGCAGACGGGCTTCCGGGGGATGGATTTGGTAACATAATGGGGTGCAATCGGTTCGATGCTATCTTGAAAAATTTGAGGCTAGGCCCCCCTGCAAATGAAGAGGACCCTTTTTTGCCAGTTCGTTCATTCATGCAGGCCGTGGATGCCACAGCACGTAAAGCCATAGTCCCGGGCAACGTTCTCGTGGTGGATGAGAGTATGGGTCAATTTACGGGGGTGGGTATGTCAGGCCAAATGGTTGTCCCCCGCAAGCCTATTCCTGTTGGCAGAGAATATCATACCGTGTGTGATGTTGAAACAGGCATATGCATAGGCATGGAATGTGTGGAGGGTAGGGATAGGGATAGGCTAAAAGAATTAGTAGATGAGTTTGGGGTCACTACTGCTACTACTACTTTGCGCCTAACAAAACCATGGTGGGGGAGTGGTCGAATTGTTGTTGGTGATTCGTGGTTTGCTTCTGTTAAGACAGCTACTGAAGTGAAGAAGAGGAGGTTAGATTTTGTAGGCCAGTTGAAGACTGCGCATTCAGGGTTTCCCAAAATGCTTTTGTGGAGTCAGAGGGGTCCTAAGAAAGGCAATTTAGCTTCAGCCACATGCATGCATGAGGGGGTGGAGCTGCTTGCAATCAATCAAAACTATCACAACCAGCAGCAAATTATCGCAACTTGCTCCACAACTTTGCCTGGCAAACCCAGAGAGGCCCGTTTTAGTGTGAATGATCCTCGGGTTCCGCGCTGTGAGGCTGTGGCCCTTTATTATTCAGCTTTTAATGCAGTTGATGTATTCAATGCAGTGCGCCACGGGTCCTCTTCTCTCAATCTCACCCTTGGAATGCAGAATTGGAAGAGGGCCGATTTCATGATTTTGCTTGATTTCATTATCACGAATGCCTACAAACATTTTATTTTTTTTAGTCAGTCTGTTTTGTCCAAGTATGTAGCATCAAAAGGAACTACCAGGCCTGGGTATTTCAAACTTTTGCTTGCAGACTCCCTCATTTTGCATGGTAATGAGGGTAATTCCTGCCCTCGCACAGCCTGCCCCCAGCCTAACATGCAGGATAGCTTTGCCCCATGCATGCAACTCCTCAAATACCCACAGGTGCCCATGGCCGACAAAATGAAAAAGAAAAGGGAGCTAGGGCACAACTATAACGAAGGTTTGGAGAGGTCAAAAAGGCGTAAATGTGTCGTTTGTCTGCATGCCTTTTCAGAGAAGAAGGTATCTTACACTATGTTTTATTGTGCTACCTGTGGGCCAGATGTGCTGCTGTGTGGGGGGGGGGGGGGGGGGGGGGGGGGGGGGGGGGGGGGGGGGGCGGGCAAACATGTCACTCGTGGCACAAACAGCACGGACTCCCTCAAAAAAATATAAAACGCGGTCGTATTAATCAATCTGACTCTTAATGACCTTGTGGTTGCCAGGTGGCAACTCCGCTGAAAATCATCTTCAAAGGGGGGGGGGGGGGGGGGGGGGGGCGGCAGACAATGGACATTTGGCACTACAAACTTTTGTA
This sequence comes from Paulinella micropora, assembly GCA_019918135.1. Lineage (NCBI taxonomy): Eukaryota > Cercozoa > Imbricatea > Euglyphida > Paulinellidae > Paulinella > Paulinella micropora. The sequence continues at coordinate 41,265 of WBZZ01001588.1, forward strand.
ATAAATTTTATTTTATTTTAATACTTGAAAATGAAAGAAATAGCTTTATTATTAATAAATTTCACGATTTTATTATTTTTTTCTTCTTCTGAAGTATTTGAAATCCGGTTGCCACATGGCAACCATGCACATGCACTTAAACAATAATGATAATAATAATAATAATAATAATAATAATAATAATAATAATAATAATAATAATAATAATAATAATAATAATAATAATAATAATAATAATAATAATAATAATAATAATAATAGTGCTTCTCTGTCAATGGCTGATGCATTTCTGCACATGCGCCTCCATCGTCTCACCCGTCAGGGGAGTACGAAGAATTGACGATAAGCTCTAATGACACCCCCGCAAGGGCAGTTCCAACACTTCCAGACGGGACGGTATGTTCAATGAAAATACTGGTCCAGACGGATCGGTATGTTCAATGAAAACACTGGTGGCACCGACGGGAATCGAACTGGCGACAGGGCCCAGATGGTAGAACTTGACCACTGGGCTATCACGGTGTCCATAATAATAATAATAATAATAATAATAATAATAATAATAATAATAATAATAATAATAATAATAATAATAATAATAATAATAATAATAATAATAATAATAATAATAATAATAATAATAATAATAATAATAATAATAATAATAATAATAATAATAATAATAATAATAATAATAATAATAATAATAATAATAATAATAATAATAATAATAATAATAATAATAATAATAATAATAATAATAATAATAATAATAATAATAATAATAATAATAATAATAATAATAATAATAATAATAATAATAATAATAATAATAATAATAATAATAATAATAATAATAATAATAATAATAATAATAATAATAATAATAATAATAATAATAATAATAATAATAATAATAATAATAATAATAATAATAATAATAATAATAATAATAATAATAATAATAATAATAATAATAATAATCGAGAAGCAAGAAGAAAAGGCATGAGCCCATTCTTCTTGCTTCAATTTCCAATTCTTCTTGCTCTCCGTTGCCCTGCCCCTCGCGACAACAGAGTCGGAGGGGGCGGGCAGCCGGATCATCGGAAGCTGGGTCGGATGCAAGCTTGCTAAACATGTTCAAGCAAAGAACCGTATTGAAAAATGAAGCAGGCAACACAGAGCAATATCACAGCACCGCAGGGAATTTTTTTAACTTCAAGGTGTTGAGTCTGAGCCGGAACTTTGCAAATCCTTTTTTGGTGGCTGAACAAGTCCCACATCCTTTTTGCTCTGACTGGATCATTTTTTCTGTCTTTTTTGGTGGCTGAACAAGTTCCACATCCTTTTTGCTCCGACCGCGCGCCTTTTTTGGTGGCTGAACAAGTCCCACATCCTTTTTGCTCCGACCGGACGTTTGAAAATCCTTTTGTGCTGCATTTTTTCCTCGCTGAACAAATGCAAATCATTTTTTGTCTTTTTTGTTGTTGTTGTTGTTGTTGTTGTTGTTGTTGTTTTTTTTTTTTTTTTTTTTTTTTTTTTTTTTTTTTTTTTTTTTTTTTTTTTTTTTGTAGCTCAGTTTGAAATCAGAAATGCTGTGCCAACAGCCTCCCAAGACCCATGCAGCCGTCTTTGGACGGGAAGATCAGAAGGAGACTTCCCTCATTCTCAACCGACTAGGTCAATGATTTGAGGTCCAAGATTGTTTTGGCCAATCTGGTTCGTTTGCATGGCGCGACGCAAGCAGGCAGAATAATGGTCCCCCCCCCCCCCAACCTGCCTTCCCTTCCAATCATTTTTGATCATTCCGTGCTGCTGCCGTGGGGAGGGGGTGATCAGGATGAAAGCGAGTTACTGGGAAGCAAAAGGGCGTGACGACACAATCCACCCAGGTATTTCATTTGGACTGCATGTATGCTGGTTGACGCTTTGTTTAATTGCTGATTTGGAGGTCAGGGTCGTAGCCAGGGGGGGCAGACGGTACTCAACCCTACAATTGCAGGATCAGCTGGCTTTGGAATGTGCATGTTTTTTAATGTGGAAATCAGGTATGATAGTTTGATTGGTTTTCCATTTGCTTTGCATTGTTTTATTTTTGATTTTGTTCAGAACCAGGGCTAACTGATGAACAAGTGCTCGATCATTTGAGGCAGCAGGGTTGGACCTGGGTCTCTCTCTCTCTCTCTCTCTCTCTCTCTCTTTCTCTCTTTCTCTCTTTCTTTCTTTCTTTCTTTCTCTCTTTCTTTCTCTCTCTTCCCTCTCTCTTTCTCTCTTTCTCTCTGTCTCTCTCTCTGTCTCTCTGTCTCTCTCTCTCTCTCTCTCTATCTCTCTCTCTCTATCTCTCTCTCTCTCCTTTCTTTCTCTCTCTCTCTCTCTCTCTCTCTCTCCTCTCTTTGTCTCTCAGAGTATCTCTCTCTCTCTCTCTTTCTCTTTCTCTCTCTCTTTCTCTCTCTCTCTCTCGTTCTATCTCTTTCTCTCTCTCTCTCTCTTTCTCTCCCTCTCTATCTCTCTCTCTTTCTATCTCTCTCTCTCTCTCTCTCTCTTTCTCTCTTTCTCTCTCTGTCTCTCTCTTTCTCTCTTTCTTGTTTAAGTGCATGGGGATGCCATATGGCAAAAAAAATTGCCATATGGTAACCGCGTTTCAGTAGCAAGTTTTCAAAAAATTCTATCGCTTGAACCGGAGCTGTTTTTATTGAATAAAGTCAAAAACCTTGAAGCAAAAGTGTACGGGAAGCGAGTGTGAAAATTTCAGGAAAAATCTTTGAGTTGAAGTTATTCCTTTTTTTTTAATAGACGGTTGCCCTCATACTGCACTTTTTCCACGTGAACGTGCCACAAAATGATTTTTTAGCAGAAACATGGAGGTGGGTGACCCCCTATCCGTGGCTGTAGAGAAGCTGGGAAAGGCTTGGGCACGCCAAAAATTTGGCGATCCTCTCCACAAGGACATTAGTGCTTTGGGTGTTTTGAAGGAAAAAGAAACCAAGCACAAAAAAGCACTTGTTACCCTCCACTTTGACAAGCAGGACTATTTCTTCTTTTCCAAGCTTTTGCGACCCCAGCCCGACCATGCCGGGTCAGACCTGCATTTCGTCAATGCTGCGGGAGAAGAGGTCAAAGGTGAGGTTTCAGATGAGGAGGAGGAGGAACCCCCAAACCCTCAACCCGAAGTGAAAGATGCTGTTCCCCAGGAAGACGAAGACAGTGCTGAGGAAGAGGAAGGTGAAGAAACCTTCCCTCGTACAATCCGTGTCCATATTCACAAAAGGCAGTAGATGGGGAGACGGCCAAACTATTGGCCAATCGTATGAAGTGGAACGTGGGTCCACATGTGGTGGATTGGGGAACTGGTCGCCCTGTACATAAGGCCAAGACCACCCTTGGCACACGATGCGGGACCCTGCATGTAAGCTCTTTCACCCTTCTCCCCTCTGCGCTCTCACTTCAAAAAAAAATCCAGTCAACCTCACATTCACCATGACTTTTTGAATGGTTTTTTTTTTTTTTTTTTTTTTTTTTTTTTGAATTTGTTGTCGTTTCAGGGAATTATAGTTACAAAGTCACACTTCTTGTCTGCTTTTGCTAACTTGTTTTCTCTCTTTTTCGTATGTCCCATTACAATACAATTTCAGGTTTTTTTTGCACCCCCCTGTCAATTTTTTTTTTCCTCTTTCGTTCATTGGCACTTTCTTCACTTCTTGCCGCATGAAGCAGTTCATACCATCGTTCGCCTGACTAACGAGGAGCTGGAGAAGGAGCGAGAACCCCGTCTGCGGCAGGCCCTCACCTTTCAGGAGTTTTTAGTCTTCATTGGGCTCCTTAGAAAAATCTCTCTGGCGGACCGAGGTCGTAGGCGTGCACACTGGGCCCCCACATCAGGACACGGTGCAGACGGGCTTCCGGGGGATGGATTTGGTAACATAATGGGGTGCAATCGGTTCGATGCTATCTTGAAAAATTTGAGGCTAGGCCCCCCTGCAAATGAAGAGGACCCTTTTTTGCCAGTTCGTTCATTCATGCAGGCCGTGGATGCCACAGCACGTAAAGCCATAGTCCCGGGCAACGTTCTCGTGGTGGATGAGAGTATGGGTCAATTTACGGGGGTGGGTATGTCAGGCCAAATGGTTGTCCCCCGCAAGCCTATTCCTGTTGGCAGAGAATATCATACCGTGTGTGATGTTGAAACAGGCATATGCATAGGCATGGAATGTGTGGAGGGTAGGGATAGGGATAGGCTAAAAGAATTAGTAGATGAGTTTGGGGTCACTACTGCTACTACTACTTTGCGCCTAACAAAACCATGGTGGGGGAGTGGTCGAATTGTTGTTGGTGATTCGTGGTTTGCTTCTGTTAAGACAGCTACTGAAGTGAAGAAGAGGAGGTTAGATTTAGTAGGCCAGTTGAAGACTGCGCATTCAGGGTTTCCCAAAATGCTTTTGTGGAGTCAGAGGGGTCCTAAGAAAGGCAATTTAGCTTCAGCCACATGCATGCATGAGGGGGTGGAGCTGCTTGCAATCAATCAAAACTATCACAACCAGCAGCAAATTATCGCAACTTGCTCCACAACTCTGCCTGGCAAACCCAGAGAGGCCCGTTTTAGTGTAAATGATCCTCGGGTTCCGCGCTGTGAGGCTGTGGCCCTTTATTATTCAGCTTTTAATGCAGTTGATGTATTCAATGCAGTGCGCCACGGGTCCTCTTCTCTCAATCTCACCCTTGGAATGCAGGATTGGAAGAGGGCCGATTTCATGATTTTGCTTGATTTCATTATCACGAATGCCTACAAACATTTTATGTTTTTTAGTCAGTCTGTTTTGTCCAAGTATGTAGCATCAAAAGGAACTACCAGGCCTGGGTATTTCAAACTTTTGCTTGCAGACTCCCTCATTTTGCATGGTAATGAGGGTAATTCCTGCCCTCGCACAGCCTGCCCCCAGCCTAACATGCAGGATAGCTTTGCCCCATGCATGCAACTCCTCAAATACCCACAGGTGCCCATGGCCGACAAAATGAGAAAGAAAAGGGAGCTAGGGCACAACTATAACGAAGGTTTGGAGAGGTCAAAAAGGCGTAAATGTGTCGTTTGTCTGCATGCCTTTTCAGAGAAGAAGGTATCTTACACTATGTTTTATTGTGCTACCTGTGGGCCAGATGTGCTGCTGTGTGTGTGTGGGGGGGGGGGGGGGGGCGGGCAAACATGTCACTCGTGGCACAAACAGCACGGAATCCCTCAAAAAAATATAAAACGCGGTCGTATTAATCAATCTGACTCTTAATGACCTTGTGGTTGCCAGGTGGCAACTCCGCTGAAAATCATCTTCAAAGGGGGGGGGGGGGGGGGGCGGCAGACAATGGACATTTGGCACTACAAACTTTTGTAATAAATTTTATTTTATTTTAATACTTGAAAATGAAAGAAATAGCTGTATTATTAATAAATTTCACGATTTTATTATTTTTTTCTTCTGAAGTATTTGAAATCCGGTTGCCACATGGCAACCATGCACATGCACTTAAACAATAATAATAATAATAATAATAATAATAATAATAATAATAATAATAATAATAATAATAATAATAATAATAATAATAATAATAGTGTATCTCCTGCCAATTGCTGAGCCAAAAGGCCATGTGCATCCAGTCCTCCATTCCATAAGGAAAGTCTCCACACCAATCGGTGGAATAAAGGAAGTGACGGCATAGAACATTACTCTAGGAGCTTTATACCAATCAGCCCATGAAAAGGGACCGATGGCCTATGTACTCCCTAATAATAATAATAATAATAATAATAATAATAATAATAATAATAATAATAATAATAATAATAATAATAATAATAATAATAATAATAATAATAATAATCGAGAAGCAAGAAGAAAAGGCATGAGCCCATTCTTCTTGCTTCAATTTCCAATTCTTCTTGCTCTCCGTTGCCCTGCCCCTCGCGACAACAGAGTCGGAGGGGGCGGGCAGCCGGATCATCGGAAGCTGGGTCGGATGCAAGCTTGCTAAACATGTTCAAGCAAAGAACCGTATTGAAAAATGAAGCAGGCAACACAGAGCAATATCACAGCACCGCAGGGAATTTTTTTAACTTCAAGGTGTTGAGTCTGAGCCGGAACTTTGCAAATCCTTTTTTGGTGGCTGAACAAGTCCCACATCCTTTTTGCTCTGACTGGATCATTTTTTCTGTCTTTTTTGGTGGCTGAACAAGTTCCACATCCTTTTTGCTCCGACCGCGCGCCTTTTTTGGTGGCTGAACAAGTCCCACATCCTTTTTGCTCCGACCGGACGTTTGAAAATCCTTTTGTGCTACATTTTTTCCTCGCTGAACAAATGCAAATCATTTTTTGTCTTTTTTGTTGTTGTTGTTGTTGTTGTTGTTGTTGTTGTTGTTTTTTTTTTTTTTTTTTTTTTTTTTTTTTTTTTTTTTTTTTTTTTTTTTTTTTTTTTTGTAGCTCAGTTTGAAATCAGAAATGCTGTGCCAACAGCCTCCCAAGACCCATGCAGCCGTCTTTGGACGGGAAGATCAGAAGGAGACTTCCCTCATTCTCAACCGACTAGGTCAATGATTTGAGGTCCAAGATTGTTTTGGCCAATCTGGTTCGTTTGCATGGCGCGACGCAAGCAGGCAGAATAATGGTCCCCCCCCCCCCCCAACCTGCCTTCCCTTCCAATCATTTTTGATCATTCCGTGCTGCTGCCGTGGGGAGGGGGTGATCAGGATGAAAGCGAGTTACTGGGAAGCAAAAGGGCGTGACGACACAATCCACCCAGGTATTTCATTTGGACTGCATGTATGCTGGTTGACGCTTTGTTTAATTGCTGATTTGGAGGTCAGGGTCGTAGCCAGGGGGGGCAGACGGTACTCAACCCTACAATTGCAGGATCAGCTGGCTTTGGAATGTGCATGTTTTTTAATGTGGAAATCAGGTATGATAGTTTGATTGGTTTTCCATTTGCTTTGCATTGTTTTATTTTTGATTTTGTTCAGAACCAGGGCTAACTGATGAACAAGTGGTCGATCATTTGAGGCAGCAGGGTTGGACCTGGGTCTCTCTCTCTCTCTCTCTCTCTCTCTCTTTCTCTCTTTCTCTCTTTCTTTCTTTCTTTCTTTCTCTCTTTCTTTCTCTCTCTTCCCTCTCTCTTTCTCTCTTTCTCTCTGTCTCTCTCTCTGTCTCTCTGTCTCTCTCTCTCTCTCTCTCTATCTCTCTCTCTCTATCTCTCTCTCTCTCCTTTCTTTCTCTCTCTCTCTCTCTCTCTCTCTCTCCTCTCTTTGTCTCTCAGAGTATCTCTCTCTCTCTCTCTTTCTCTTTCTCTCTCTCTTTCTCTCTCTCTCTCTCGTTCTATCTCTTTCTCTCTCTCTCTCTCTTTCTCTCCCTCTCTATCTCTCTCTCTTTCTATCTCTCTCTCTCTCTCTCTCTCTTTCTCTCTTTCTCTCTCTGTCTCTCTCTTTCTCTCTTTCTTGTTTAAGTGCATGGGGATGCCATATGGCAAAAAAAATTGCCATATGGTAACCGCGTTTCAGTAGCAAGTTTTCAAAAAATTCTATCGCTTGAACCGGAGCTGTTTTTATTGAATAAAGTCAAAAACCTTGAAGCAAAAGTGTACGGGAAGCGAGTGTGAAAATTTCAGGAAAAATCTTTGAGTTGAAGTTATTCCTTTTTTTTTAATAGACGGTTGCCCTCATACTGCACTTTTTCCACGTGAACGTGCCACAAAATGATTTTTTAGCAGAAACATGGAGGTGGGTGACCCCCTATCCGTGGCTGTAGAGAAGCTGGGAAAGGCTTGGGCACGCCAAAAATTTGGCGATCCTCTCCACAAGGACATTAGTGCTTTGGGTGTTTTGAAGGAAAAAGAAACCAAGCACAAAAAAGCACTTGTTACCCTCCACTTTGACAAGCAGGACTATTTCTTCTTTTCCAAGCTTTTGCGACCCCAGCCCGACCATGCCGGGTCAGACCTGCATTTCGTCAATGCTGCGGGAGAAGAGGTCAAAGGTGAGGTTTCAGATGAGGAGGAGGAGGAACCCCCAAACCCTCAACCCGAAGTGAAAGATGCTGTTCCCCAGGAAGACGAAGACAGTGCTGAGGAAGAGGAGGTGAAGAAACCTTCCCTCGTACAATCCGTGTCCATATTCACAAAAGAAGTAGATGGGGAGACGGCCAAACTATTGGCCAATCGTATGAAGTGGAACGTGGGTCCACATGTGGTGGATTGGGGACTGGTCGCCCTGTACATAAGGCCAAGACCACCTTGGCACACGATGCGGGACCCTGCATGTAAGCTCTTTCACCCTTCTCCCCTCTGCACTCTCACTTCAAAAAAAAAAATCCAGTCAACCTCACATTCACCATGACTTTTTGAATGGTTTTCTTTTTTTTTTTTTTTTTTTTTTTTTGAATTTGTTGTCGTTTCAGGGAATTATAGTTACAAAGTCACACTTCTTGTCTGCTTTTGCTAACTTGTTTTCTCTCTTTTTCGTATGTCCCATTACAATACAATTTCAGGTTTTTTTTGCACCCCCCTGTCAATTTTTTTTTTCCTCTTTCGTTCATAGGCACTTTCTTCACTTCTTGCCGCATGAAGCAGTTCATACCATCGTTCGCCTGACTAACGAGGAGCTGGAGAAGGAGCGAGAACCCCGTCTGCGGCAGGCCCTCACCTTTCAGGAGTTTTTAGTCTTCATTGGGCTCCTTATCAAAATCTCTCTGGCGGACCGAGGTCGTAGGCGTGCACACTGGGCCCCCACATCAGGACACGGTGCAGACGGGCTTCCGGGGGATGGATTTGGTAACATAATGGGGTGCAATCGGTTCGATGCTATCTTGAAAAATTTGAGGCTAGGCCCCCTGCAAATGAAGAGGACCCTTTTTTGCCAGTTCGTTCATTCATGCAGGCCGTGGATGCCACAGCACGTAAAGCCATAGTCCCGGGCAACATTCTCGTGGTAGATGAGAGTATGGGTCAATTTACGGGGGTGGGTATGCCAGGCCAAATGGTTGTCCCCCGCAAGCCTATTCCTGTTGGCAGAGAATATCATACCGTGTGTGATGTTGAAACAGGCATATGCATAGGCATGGAATGTGTGGAGGGTAGGGATAGGGATAGGCTAAAAGAATTAGTAGATGAGTTTGGGGTCACTACTGCTACTACTTTGCGCCTAACAAAACCATGGTGGGGGAGTGGTCGAATTGTTGTTGGTGATTCGTGGTTTGCTTCTGTTAAGACAGCTACTGAAGTGAAGAAGAGGGGTTAGATTTTGTAGGCCAGGTGAAGACTGCGCATTCAGGGTTTCCCAAAATGCTTTTGTGGAGTCAGAGGGGTCCTAAGAAAGGCGATTTAGCTTCAGCCACATGCATGCATGAGGGGGTGGAGCTGCTTGCAATCAATCAAAACGATCACAACCAGCAGCAAATTATCGCAACTTGCTCCACAACTTTGCCTGGCAAACCCAGAGAGGCCCGTTTTAGTGTCAATGATCCTCGGGTTCCGCGCTGTGAGGCTGTGGCCCTTTATTATTCAGCTTTTAATGCAGTTGATGTATTCAATGCCGTGCGCCACGGGTCCTCTTCCCTCAATCTCACCCTTGGAATGCAGGATTGGAAGAGGGCCGATTTCATGATTTTGCTTGATTTCATTATCACGAATGCCTACAAACATTTTATTTTTTTTAGTCAGTCTGTTTTGTCCAAGTATGTAGCATCAAAAGGAACTACCAGGCCTGGGTATTTCAAACTTTTGCTTGCAGACTCCCTCATTTTGCATGGTAATGAGGGTAATTCTATCCCTGCCCTCGCACAGCCTGCCCCCAGCCAGCCTAACATGCAGGATAGCTTTGCCCCATGCATGCAACTCCTCAAATACCCACAGGTACCCATGGCCGACAAAATGAGAAAGAAAAGGGAGCTAGGGCACAACTATAACGAAGGTTTGGAGAGGTCAAAAAGACGTAAATGTGTCGTTTGTCTGCATGCCTTTTCAGAGAAGAAGGTATCTTACACTATGTTTTATTGTGCTACCTGTGGGCCAGATGTGCCGCTGTGTGTGTGTGGGGGGGGGGGGGGGGGGGGGGGGGGCGGGCGAACATGTCACTCGTGGCACAAACAGCACGGAATCCCTCAAAAAAATGTAAAACGCCGTCGTATTAATCAATCTGACTCTTAATGACCTTGTGGTTGCCAGGTGGCAACTCAGCTGAAAATCATCTTCAAAGGGGGGGGCGGCAGACAATGGACATTGGGCACTAAAAACTTTTGTAATAAATTTTATTTTATTTTAATACTTGAAAATGAAAGAAATAGCTGTATTATTAATAAATTTCACGATTTTATTATTTTTTTCTTCTTCTGAAGTATTTGAAATCCGGTTGCCACATGGCAACCATGCACATGCACTTAAACAATAATAATAATAATAATAATAATAATAATAATAATAATAATAATAATAATAATAATAATAATAATAATAATAGTGTATCTCCTGCCAATTGCTGAGCCAAAAGGCCATGTGCATCCAGTCCTCCATTCCATAAGGAAAGTCTCCACACCAATCGGTGGAATAAAGGAAGTGACGGCATAGAACATTACTCTAGGAGCTTTATACCAATCAGCCCATGAAAAGGGACCGATGGCCTATGTACTCCTAATAATAATAATAATAATAATAATAATAATAATAATAATAATAATAATAATAATAATAATAATAATAATAATAATAATAATCGAGAAGCAAGAAGAAAAGGCATGAGCCCATTCTTCTTGCTTCAATTTCCAAT